>APFE030323202.1:228417-250492 GCA_000404065.3 Pinus taeda
ATGGACATCAGGTTGGAGATATGGAGCATGACAGAGATGTAGGGACATGATGCAAGAGCATGGATAGAGGTGTCATTCATAGACATTCTATGTGGTGCCAAGGCAGAGATGTTGTGCAAATGTTGTTGTGACATGGAGATATATGAGCTAGTGGAGAGGTTGTAAAATCTTGTGCAACAAGGTCATGGGCTGAACATGTTGTAGATGGGATGGAGTTTCCATGGACCTGAGCATGGGATTAAGCAGATTCTTGATGAGTCCGAGATGTAGCAGAAGTCAGGGAAAGATTGATGATGGCATAAGGATGTGCATTCTTATGATTTGGGCGTATGGTTGGACTGATCACCCAACTAGCTTGATTCATGAGGGGTTCTAGTGTGCAGATATATGGCAGAATCAGGTGGAGTATCTTGGCAGGCAGACTACATGGATGAGGACGACCATGGTGGTGATGGAGTTCTACACATGTTGCAGGGATGTTTGCAGTATGTGGAGGAGTTGACATCATGGACCGAGGATGAGACATTGTTGATGATCTTGGTGGATGGCTACCAGGATGGTATGTTTTCGAGGACGACAACGACTTCAGGTGGAGGAGGATGTAACGACCTGCGGTTCTGGGTGCACGAGCGGACGTGCGTGCACGCGGTTGAAGTCTGAACAGGCAACAGTGACATGATGTGCGAGCTCCAGCTTGAAGTGCAAGCTCTTCCAAGTGTGCGATGACACTTATGCGCACATATGAGGAGGAGAGCTTGTTTATATGGCGTGGGATGTGTATCAACACATGTGAAGGCCGACTTGATGGTTTAGGGGCTTTTGCAATGGAGCAAGGGCATGGGTGAGGTTGGCTGGGAAAGACATGACCTCCCCTCCAATGCATATATATTGTGTTGCGTTGACCCTCATTTGACAATCAACCAACTCGCTCATACATCTTCGCTAAGGCAAGGAGGCGCAGGTTTCTGGTGTGAAAGTCTAAGAGGAGAAGGCGCAGATTTCACATGCGCCCATTCTTGGGCAAGGCTGCACGGTGAGGCGCGGTTGCGGGTGAAGGTGCGGGCAGGAGCACCCAATGGTTGGGTGAGGGCATGCACTGGTGTGTCGCACCCGACGAACGGTTGAGGCATGCACGGGTGTGGCACCCGGTTTGTGCGAAGGTGCCTGACGATGAAACGGAGGTGTGCTCAGTTTGTGTGACGACTTGGCACGGGTTCTTGGGTGACTCGGGTGAGCACCCGCCCATCGTGCAAGTGTGCACGGGTGAGACTTTGGTGAAAGTCGAACATTGTAAAATTGGCTAAGTATGAAACTTGGAGTTTCCAAGTATACTTGTAAAATGTTGTAAACTGTTATAATATATTATCGGGCAGACTCATTGTTCAGGGAGTTGCCCCTCCCTTTATACTGTGCAATTGTGTTCTCGTTTATAATTGTTGATGATAATGAATGTGTATGGGTGTTCATTGGTATAAAGGATAAACATAATTATACTTGGTTGCGAAACACAAACTAAGTAGGGAAAAGTGAATTAGGCGTAGTCCACGAACATAAGTATTGGTGAAAAGAAAGTGCTCGGTGGTGCCGCACCTCACCAAGTGTGGTTGGAAGACTACCGCAAGGTTGGGGGCGTGACAATATGGGTTGGGGACATATTCAATCAACACTACATATGCTAGTGGTTCCTTTGTCTTGTATAACTCTTGATGGATAGCTCTTAAGGAGCTATGGGACCATCTTGAGGAGGCCAAGTGCCTAATAATGGATTAAGATGACGAAGTTTGGTGGGGGTGCAAGGACTTTGATGCATGGGTTGTGAACCTTAGTGAGTATGGAGGGAGTGGGTCAGCGTTTCGAGATGTCTGGAGTACTACTGCATGAAGTACTGAGCCGGGTGCCTGCCTTGCAGAAAATGAGGTTTGAGATGGGCACAAGTCTTGGGGCCATCCTTAGGCTATGGTACACATCGATGAGGCTCATGCCTGGTTTTGAAAGTGGAAAAATGATAGAGATTCCTTGGGATTTCCCAGATGTTGTGGAAACTTTCGATAACTGCTGGTTATACTAGTTTAGCAAAGGGTGTAGGGAAAACGTGAAGTAATAAATAACTAAATAAATAAAATGTTAAATGGTTCAACTTAACTTCGGGATGAAATTATTTAAAGATGGGAGTATGTAATGTCCCCTAATAATAATAAATAATATAAAATAAAATAACATTAAAATATAAGTAAATAAATAATAAACAATAAAGAAATGTAATAATGGCAATAAATAGTAAAAAATAAAGAAAATATAATAACAGTAAATAAGTAATAAATATAAAGAAAAAGAATAATAATTAGTAATACATGATGAGGATAATATAATAATAATAAATTAAATAAAATAGTAAATAATAAATTGGAGTTATAATATATATATATATAGCAAAAATAAATAAAGTAACAAAAAGCAAATGAATGATAAAAATATAAAAATAAAATAATTAAGAGAAATATTAAATTAATTAAAACTTAAAATAAAGAAATAAAAGTTGCATGTTGACACATGGAATGTGTGCATGCGGACACCTTTCCGTTTTTTTTTCTATTTAATGGATGATGACAAGGATGAGATTCATCCATTCTCTTGGGAGAAAAGTGTTGCAAGACAAAATATTCCCTAGCAATAGTACGTTGATTGAGGGATCGGGGGTGCCAACTGTAGAAAGATTATGTGCAGTTGAGCCTACGATTGGGTCGAGAGTCATCCCAAAAACTTTGTTGCAGTTAGTAGATTCAAATAGTATTCAACATCAGAGTCACAAGTAAGGAATGTCGTTGAATAGTTATTAACTGCATGATTGACATAAGTAGTAGTATATTTGATAACATTCTTGATTACAGAAAATAGAGGGCGGAGATGGCATGCGCAGCTAGGGTTTGTCAGCTTTCAGAAGCCGAGCAGGTCGCCGCCACACTGGTAGTTTGTGGCACAGCAACCTTTGGCGACCATACCCATGGCCATGGGCTGGCCCTAGTTACCTTGATGGATGGCATTGGCTCACACCTCCGGGGCCCTCGCTGGAAACGACCGAAAGTCCTGATTGAATTCCCAAAAGAGATCAAGAATGGTGGAGGCCTTGTTTTCTCAATCAAACTTATGTATTGGGTCTGCTCCGCTTTAGACGAAGGGTCACAAAGCACCTGCGGGTTAATATGTGAGGGCTACCATGCTTGGGTCTGCTCAACAGAGGCAATGAGATGCAAGCTAAAATATGGCGACCGAGGAACTGCAAAAATATCTGAAAATGTTGTTCACGCCGACGCCGCTCCAAACCCCATCGATCTGGGCAATAATGGAGTACACGAATTATCATGAGCTATACAGAATGAGGTGGTAAAGCAGCCAATTGTTTGGTGGCACCGTGCACCAACGTACGAACTCCCAGAGGCATATCGACCTCCGCAAAGGCCATGGACGACCTGTCGCCACCTCAAACAAGGCATTCCTTACAAATCAAGACTGGGTATCTTCACTAACGGCAGTCAGATGGCAGATTGGCCCAAATGCTGGCGAGATCCAGCTGCCTGCAAACTTCCTTCCTATGTTTTCTATCAGCTAGTAGACTCGACGGTCACGACAACGCAAGAGCGGGTCTCGGTCTACCGTCAGGGGGCTCTCCACTCAGCATTGACATGCACAGAACCATTAGATAGCTCAGACCTAGCGAAGCATGACCCAGATAGGGCACTGATATGCCTAGATCCGTTAGATCCGGGAACATGGGCAACAGATCGAGCCCTTCATCAGACAAGCCCAAACTTTAGAGAGGCAGACCTGATACAAATTTTCATCAAAACCTTGGAAAGTAGGTATCTTTGCTGGAGGATATTGAAGGGGAGCAGGATCCAGGATTTAAAGTATAAAATCCATAACCACCTCAGTATACCAACATGCAGGCAAAATATTATCTTTTCACGTCTCAGTTTACAGGATAACCACCCATTTTAGGATTATGGAATTGCCACAGATTCGACCATCGTGATCAACTTGCGACTGAGGGGTGGATGCTCTGGAACTAACTCAAAGAGCACAGGATCTTTTAAGGAGGCAGTCAAAGGAAAGGAAAAAGTACAAACCAAACCAGCACCACTGCCCGAGCTACCAGTGCCCTACATTGTAGAACAAAAATATGAGAATCCCACTCTCACCATCGCAATGCTGAGGTAAATGATTTGTACACATATATCTATTCCAAAGCAGTTATATGCAGATTTAATGGTTTTTGGCCTAAATCTGATGTTTTGCACCAATGGATATATGTTGCATGGTCACCAAACTGTGAAATATATTTATGCCCCAAGGGGTTTTTTATAGTCAGATTCACAACAGTACAGGAAAGGGAACATATCCTCAATAAGAGACCATGGTTCTGGGGTAATGTAGGACTCTTCATTACCCCTTGGTTTCTAGAATTCGATGCCAACACAATGGTGGTAACAAAGATGCCAGTTTGGGTCAGGCTACACAACCTTCCATTACACTTCTGGCACCATAATGTTTTAATAACCATAGGGAACTCCCTGGAAAAGTTCCTTAAGATTGACAGGGACAAATTTACAAGGGGAATAATTACATTTTCCAGGATATGCATTGAAGTAGATCTCAGCCAGGGACTACCAGATAACATCATTTTGAATTTCAATAATACACAGTGGACTCAACCTTTAGATTATGAAAATACAGCTTTCCGATGTCGTGGATGTCTACAAACTGGCCACCTCCATAGTGCTTGTCTATAAGCAAAACAAACCCCCAAATGGAACAAGAAGCAATAGAAAAAGCTAAAAGGATGGCAATATACAACCCCTTTGGATGAAGAAGCAGAAAAAGCAGAAACAACAAAATATAAGGCAGAAATGGATGTACAACAGGTCCAGAATAGCACACTAAAGGAGGAAAAAGAACCTAGCAACCCTTTGCAGCAACAATAATCCCAACTAATGGAAATATCTGGCAACAAACGAACTCATGCATCAGAAGGATCTGATTCTGACAATGACTCTCCCATAAATACAAATAAAAATCAACTATCCATTGTAACTGCCACTCCCAACAATGGAGGTTGGTGAAAGGTAGAAAAAAAGAAAGGGAGAAAGAATAGTTTTTCATAGTTTGTATTTTTTCTTTGTATGTTCCCTGTGAAAATAGGAAACCATATGCATATTCTTTTTAGCATCTACAACATGTAATTTTGTCTCTATGAATAACATTACGATTTTTTCCAAGGTGAAAAAAAAAAGTAGTAGAATATTTTAATTTTGGGGTTGTTACATTTCATAATGTCAACATATAATTAGTGACACAAGGCAAAAGATTTTTGGTTATAACATGCACACCATGTCCTCTATTGAGGAAATTTATATTGGTGCATGAAAATAATATGATTATTTTTTCTATTATTGCATAAAACTCTAATTCAATCTTTTAGGGGCTCCAAATCTAAAAATGCATGGTCACACTTAAGAAATGCATGTTTTTCTTTTTAATTGCAATTTCTCACCTTGTGCAAAATGCAAGCCAAGTCTCATAAAATTCCACTCCTAGGTGTCAAAGCACCTCCAATTTGAGTGATTCAATTTTTTGAGGGTGTATTAGATTATTTTACACCTGTCTACATATTTATATTTTCACTTGGGAACAAAAATTAATAGATCTACCATGACCATAATCTCGATCATGGATGCATCATATGTTATGAAGGATTTGGGAATTTATTATATAGGCCACAAAAAACAAGATACTTATGATTTGGTTGCCATACTTTTTATGCAAGTTTGTTTGAAAATATTCTTCTAATTGATTACAAGATGGTGAAGTTACTACGATTACTAACCTACAAGTTAAGCATCTTCTCTAGGCAACCAAACATTTGCATAGCCATTTTGATCCCAATAGGGATATCCAAAATATATTAGAACTAAATGAGAAGTTCAAGAACATAAAACAAACACTAAAACCACTTGTGATTTATAATTTCTCAGGGTTTTTTCCTTTCCCTAATCACAACATTGTATTTTTTCATAGTGTAAAAGGTGTAGATAGGATGCATTCCTACAACCAGTTAACAAAATGTTCGCATGAAATGTTGGAAACATGTTCCCAAACACTTTAATGAAATGGGAACCATAAAATTATTCCCCTTTTCTCTTCCTCTCGTGTGGTCATATCTCATCTTCCTCTTTGTTATGCATATTATGTTTTCTATCTTATAGAAATGCATTTCCATTTGTGAAATTGGTTGAATATATTATATTGTACTTATATTGCTTCATTTAATGTTCTTATGATATTTAAATACAATTCCATATAACATTACTCCAAAGGAAAATGATAGGATTCTTCAAAGGTTATTTGCAGCATTGGATGTAAAGGGTGATAGAAAATGTTATTTCCCCTGCAAACAACGTAGGGGATTTAATATAAGAGGAACTTTAAAAAGAAGAAGTCAAAAATATTGTAGATAGAATGAGCACAATGAGAGGGGGTATGAATATAGCCTTGATGAACCACACTTGATGGTTCAAAGCATAGAAACTAAAATTATCAATGTGATGAATCCAGAAGAAGAAGCTCAATAATTTTCAAAGCATAGAAGCCTCAATTATGAAATATTTGTGATCTGATAATGAGATCTAAGACAATTAATAAGGTATTACAGACTCATGTGCATGAATTTGTCTATGTTATTTTATGCAATGGATCGATAAGATTGCAAAATACACAGACAATGAAGCAGTAAACAAAACATAATAGACAACACGTAACACAACAAATTTAATGAGGATTTTACCCAATACTCATGGGCTACATCTCCTGGTCCAGCATTCAGTGGTGGCCTCTCTATTATGTCTTAAAGCAGAGTTTTTACAATAGTATGAGCTCAATTTAAGACTCAATACACAACAGATATAACAATAAGAGTTTTCTTGAACCTCTCAAGCTTTCTCTGAGTACACGGACTCTCTGAATCACTCTGTCTCTATCTTAGCTCTGTCCCAGCACTACCTTCAATACTGCTTGTCCTGTTTGCTCTATGTTTGTGGCTTTAAAGCAATCTAGGTTGTGTTTCTCCTCCTCATCTTTCTGTCTCCCGGGCCTCTGTCCGCTCGAATCCCTCTTCCAGTGTTACACAATCATTGCATAACACCTAAAGGGGAGGTGGCCACCTATTCTAAAACGTAAGAGTGCCTTGGTCCCTTGAAATCCTTCAGAATCCCAAACGCAGTGGCTTTCTATTTTACACAGGAAAATGCATTCACGACTGTGAAATTCTGCCAAAACATAGTTCAATTCTGACTTCAAAAAGTCCTTAAATATGGTCTATTCCCCTATCGGGTCCGCTTGTGAGTCGCCATCGCATTTCGCAATGGCCTTCCCCTCTGTATTTTTAAAATGCGTCAAAACTGTGAAAAGACATTAGAAATGGCTTTTCTCCAGACTTGAAACAATATATAATAGCCTTAAGGAACCCTTTCAGGTCTGGCTTATCACATCAACCTTCATCCTTCGCATTCCGTTTAATAAATGAAAATCGTGAAAATACATTAAAAGTGGCTTTGCTGCGGATCTCAAATTTTATGGAATAATATTGATAAAACCGTTGGGTCCGATTCAACGGATCGCACATATACATGTGTATCGGTCTCGCTCCATGGTCTTGCTCTGATGTGATATCGTGATGTGATTGATCGCAATCGCATATCACTCATGCCCCGGGCCATTTGCAAGTCTCAGAATGGTAGCATGGGTTTACCATGTTGCATCAACATTGCTCCCATGGCATAGTCACTGGCATCAATTTCGATCTCAAATGGTTGTTGAAGATTTGGCAATGCTAGTACTGGTGTTGTACTAATTTTTTCTTTCAAGGCGTCGAAGGCTTTCTGTTTTTTTCCTCCCCACTAAAACACCTTGTTCAATCATTTTAAAGCATGTAAGGGAGCTGCAATTAAAGAAAAGTTAGCAATAAACTTTCTCCAATATTGTGCTACTCCTAGGAAGCTTCTAACTTCTGTAGCAGACTTGGGTTTAGGCTAGTTTACAACCACTGCAACCTTAGAGGGATCTATCTTCTATTCACCACCCCCTACAATATGACCCAAATAATTCAAAGATGTTTTACCAAACTCACATTTTGATAATTTAACATAGAGATTTTCTTTTTTCAACACATCTAGAGTCTACCTTACATGCTTCAAATGTTCTTCCCATGTTTTATTGAAAACAAGAATGTAATCCAAATATACAATTACAAAATCATCAATAAAAGGCCTGAGTACATCATTCATAACTTTCATGAAAGTGGCAGGATCATTAGTTAAGCCAAAATGCATAACTAGCCATTCATACAGCCCTTGCTTTGTTTTGAAAGCAGTCTTCCATGCATCTTGCTCTGCTACTCTGACCTAATGGTAACCACTACATAGGTCCAACTTGGAAAATTAAACAACTTCCTTCAACTGATCCAATAGATCATCAATGCGAGGAAGGGGATAACGATTCTTGATCGTTATTTTATTCAGTGCTCGGTAATCAATGCACATCCTCCACAAACCATATTTCTTCCTCACCAACACGATTGGAGATCCACATGGTGATGTGCTTGGTCTTATGAACCCTTTCTCGAGCAACTCCTGTACCTTCTTCTTGATTTCTGCATTCTCTAAAGCAGATAACCTGTACATTCCAATGTTAGGCAATGGAGCATCTTGCTGCAAATTAATATCATGTACAATTTCCCTTTTGGGTGGCAGAACTTTTGGTTCTTGAAATAAGATATCATATTCTGAAACAACATTTTCTAAATCAACTTTCTGTTTAGCATCACAGCCTTCAAATACATTGGTTTTATCAGGTTTCTTTTCCTTTACAACCATCAGTGAAAATTGCTTGCATGAATTTACAATTCTTTTAATCTGCCCTGAGTTTATGAGAGTATAATTATTCTTGAGTTTATGATCTCTTACAATATATTTGATTCCATCTTTAACGAGTTGATACTTATTTTTAGCTCTATAGAAAATAGTTTTTCTATCATACAAGTAAGGACTTCCTAAAACAATTCCACATATATCCAAGGGAACGATATCTAACTCAACCTCACCTACAAATGTTGACCCAAAAGAAAACCTAAGTTTACATTGTCTAGTCACTTGTAGCTTTGATTTATCACATACCCAACCTAATGGATATGGCTTCTTGTGAGGTGTGGTTAGTAGTCACAATTTCTTTACAATTGCTTCAAAAATTAAGTTTACTTGTGAGCCACTATCAAACAAAGTATCAATCTTTTGATGCTTGGAAATAACTCTAATATGAAAAAGCTCATGTATTTTCCTCTCATTTTCTTCACTATCAATAGTTTGGGTAGAATTACTAGTAGATGCTTCAGAATTTTTACCATTTATACCTGTGGCTGCGATTGTTGTTTCATAACCTGAATCTGACCCAAAATCTTTTTGTATAGCAGTAGCAGTCTTCTTCTTCTTGCCATCGAACTTCTTGGTTTTCAGCTCCAGATGCAAAGACCAGCAATGTTCATCATCATGTCCATCCTTCTTGCAATGAGTGCATGAAGGTTTGGCCTTTTGTACAAGATTTGCCTTCCTCTCTTTCCATTTCTACTTCCTCTTTTCCTTGTTTTTTCTTGTAGTGGGTTCTAATGATCCCCCAATCTCTGGGTTTACATTATTGCCTCTAGCCTCTAGATGGGTAGCCTGAACAGATACCTCATCTATGCTAGTAGGGTTAAACATGAGAATGGTGTGCCTCAAATAGTTGTGTAGACCACCTATATACTTCAGTAAAGTTTTAGGTGAGTCTAAAGAAATGCCTAAAATCAAAGCTCTTTTTCTAAATTCTTGGGTGTAGCTTTGTACACTTTGCCCTTTTAATTGGTGAAGATTTTTCCAACTCATCATAGCTTGCTGTATATAAGCTAGTGGATAGAATTTTTTTTTAATTGCAGAAACAAATTCACTCCAGACGAAAAGAATTTTACCATGCTTCTTCAAGTCAGCTTGTGTCATACCTTCCCACCATACCAAGGCAGTTCCTCCAAGTCGTAGGCTGGCTAGCTGAATTTTATTTCTGTCTGAATCAATGTTCTGCACCATGTAATACACATCAATCTATCTAATCTAGTTATCTAGCTTCTCTGCATTTAACTCTCCATCATATATTGGAACATCAAATTTAACATCTAATTTAATCAAAGATGTTTTCTTTTCATTTTCAGGGCTATCAGGAGGTGTGGATAGAGGAGCCTCTTTTCCTTTCCCTTTGTCTTCAGAATGGCCATCGCGAAGAGATTCTTCTGTTCCTTTGTCTTCTTTGGAGGTTGAAGAATCTTCACCTCTGCCTTTCTTAAATTCTCGATACATCTCTTCTACCATGGCTCTCATGGTCATGAAGCTATCCATGAACTGAGAGTTTGATTCCAAGGGAGTTTCTTCTGCCATTTTCCTCCTAGGGTAGACTCTTCCTATTTCTGGGTTAGCTTCAACCAGTTCTCCTTCTCCTAATTTTAGCTTTGACCTAGTTATCATTCACCAATCCAGCACAAGCTTGTCTAACCTTAGTAAACATAAAGCTCTGATACCACTTGTTCTGATAATGAGATCTAAGACAATTAATAAGGTATTATAGACTCATGTGCATGGATTTGTCTATGTTATTTTATGCAATGGATCGATAAGATTGCGAAATACACAGACAATGAAGCAATAAACAAAACATAATAGAAAACACATAACATAGAAAATTTAATGAGGAGTTCCCCCAATACTCCTGGGCTACATCTCCTGGTCCAGCCTTCAGTGGTAGCCTCTCTATTATGTCTTCAAGCATAGTTTTTACAACAGTATGAGCTCAATTTGAGACTCAATACACAACAGATATAACAATAAGATTTTCCTTAAACATCTCAAGATTTCTCTGAGTATACAGACTCTCTGAATCAATCTCTGTTTCTATCTTAGCTCTGTCTCGACATTGCCTTCAATACTGCCTGTCCTGTTTGCTCTCTGTTTGTGGCTTTAAAGCCAATCTAGGCTACGTTTGTCCTCCTCGGCTTTCTGTCTCCTGGGCCTCTGTCTGCTCGAATCCCTCTTCCAGTGTTACACAATCATTGCATAACGCCTAAAGGGGAGGTGGCCACCTATTCTGAAACGTAAGAGTGCCTTGGTCCCTTGAAATCCTTCAGAATCCCAAATGCAGTCGCTTTCTGTTTTACACAGGAAAATGCATTCACGACTGTGAAATTCCACCAAAACACAGTTCAATTCAGAATTCAAAAAGTCCTTAAATATGGTCTATTCCCCTATCGAGTCCACCTATGAGTCGCATGTTGCAATGGCCTGCCCCTCTGTATTTTTAAAATGCGTTAAAACTGTGAAAATACATTAGAAATGGCTTTTCTCCGGACTTGAAACAATATATCATAGCCTTAAGGAACCCTTTCGGGTCCGGCTTATTGCATTGACCTTCATCCTTCGCATTTTGTTTAATAAATAAAAATCACGAAAATACATTAAAAATGGCTTTACTACGGATCTCCTATTTTATTGAATAATATTGATAAAACCGTTGGGTCCGGTTCATCAGATCGCACATATACATGTGTATCGGTCCCACTCTATGGTGTTTCTCCAATGCGATATCGCGATGCGATTGATCGCAATTGCATATTGCTCATGCCCCGGGCCATTTGCAAGGGCTCTTTGTAATCACCAATAGCGATCCTGTGATGCAACATGGGCCATCGATCTGCATGCTTGATCGATGGTCCTATTTAACTCCGCCAATCGTCGTTGCAGGTATTATGTAGTCTGCGCCGATCTCCACTTTCTGCCTATGCCGATTGTGATTGCCGATCAGATCTGGACCGTTGATCGTCCAGATTTGACAGATATTGTGCATTCATTTGTTCTGTCTCTGATACTCTGTGTTTTCACTGATTTCACGTGTTTTTTCCTCCCGATAGTGTTTTCCCCATTCTGAAAGGTTTTCTCATGCGATTTTCTTTGCTTGTTGGCATGATTTTTCGAGTTTCCAAGACGTAGAGAGTTTTCTTGGATCCATTTGGATCAATTCGTTATATGTTTTTGTATCAATTGTTTCTATCTTTATAATATTTGTTACAGACCCTAAATTTTATTGGATTATTTCTAATTATAAAGAAAGGGTGTTTGAGGTGCAAGCTTCAGAATATGCCAAGTAGTAGTAGAAATCCTATTATGCGAAATGAAGAAGATGTAGCGAATATTGCAATTCAAGTTACTCCTATGGAAGAAGATGACACTAATAATACAATTGAAATTTATGGTATAAATAGATTGATCCAAGGCACATTTTCTCAAATAGATGAAAAGGTTGATGATATTCATGATTTACCTCTTATTGAGAAGTCAAAGAAACTCATTTATGAAGGCACCAAGAAAATATTTTCACTGTTATATTATTGTTAGTGAATTTGAAGGTATTAAACAAATTGTCAAA
Source organism: Pinus taeda (assembly GCA_000404065.3). NCBI lineage: Eukaryota > Viridiplantae > Streptophyta > Pinopsida > Pinales > Pinaceae > Pinus > Pinus taeda. Next base: position 240,964 of record APFE030323202.1, read on the forward strand.
CAATTATTTCACATAGATCCTAGGGTATGTAATATAATTTGTCACATATACATAAAGGTATACTTTCTTTCTTTATTTTTAGTGTTAATTAATGTGTAAATTAAGAATGCAATATTTATGATTAATATCCTTTACATTAACTAGTTATTTTTAGGTTGTACATTGTTAGTTAATTTCTCTTACCATCGCCAAATAATTTACCTTGCACATACTAAGAATTATATGTAATTACAAAATTTATTGGAATGAATTATCACGCTATTGATGCAGGTCGTAATGATCATATTATATATTATGGACAATACGCATTAGAAATGAAATGCCTGAAACTTCAAACTAATATCTAATAACCCATTCCAAGTTCCTTCAATTTGAATAAGTTTCCACAATAAATTTCACAACATATAAAAAATAACATATTTTTCATAGCATATCAAATCATATAAATTGTCACAACATATTAAAATCATGTAAAATAAATTTTATTTACAACCATTTACATAACTTAAACAAGAAGAAGAACACTTGGTTATGATGGCTTGATTGTGGTGCTCCTATTGGGACCACCCAAAAGAATATCCCACCCTACCAACTAGGAAATTTTATCTAACTTCCTAGCTCTAGGAACATCCATAGGTTCATTACCCACCGAACCCAAGTCCAGAACATTGTTATAGTGTGTCTAATATCCGTATGCTAATACCCCTTCAATTTCCAACACCAAAAATCCCCTCTTAGTGGCAGCGAAACCTCCCCGAACCAAAATTAACTTCCCAAAGTTCTAAAACCAAAATCCCTGTAAGAATCCCCTCTCTCCCAAGCTTCCCACATTCATCCCCCATAAGTCAATGCCACCAGTTGAAATTTGTATGCATGATAGAATTTTTGAACATGTAATTATGTGTGACTGTTTAGATATGTTTTTATTTAGCATTCTCTGACTTTAATTATGTATAAAGAAATTATACATTTAATTATAGAGATCATAGTGCATAGAAAGACAATAGGCGACAAAAGTTAGGCCAGAGGCCAAGGCAAAACCCACAAGGGGAAAACCCATCAATCCTCTCCTTGTAGAATCTTTTTTAACAACAGAAATCCTAGTAAAACTAACTAATGATCCAAGTGCCAAGTCATCCCTCCTTAAGCTACCACATATCAGCCTATAGAGATGTCAACAAAGTGCCAAATATCATTTATCAACGACATGCAAGCTCTATTCTCTGCTTTAGCATTCATGTACTACATAGGTATGATACATCACATATATTTGTACAAAGATCATTTTCAGACTTGTATGCCACATAGGTTTGTATGCTAGAGAAATCATACTTCAGACTTGACATAGAGATTCATATACTTTCTACCTCATAAATTATATACTTGTTGCCTCAAACCATACCTTATGATATGTGAATTACCCTTGCCTGAGATCCTATCGAAAATTGTATATTTGATGAAGACAAATTGGTTATATTTATAGTTGTTCATTCATGCGAAGGGACACGTCCCTTAGATAGGCCAACTTATCTTCTAGAGGGACAAATTGGTCAATTTGGGGACACTAAAATATCCTTAAATATTTTTTATTTTTTTTCTTATAAATGTCCAAATGGGTCATGATACAAATAAATTTTCTTTTGAAAAAATACATTTATGAAGTTCAAACCTAGTTACAATTTCAATACTCCCTCTTAACGAAAGGAGGTATTCATAATGACTCAACATGATAATATCAAGTTGAAATATTCATATAAGAAAGGCTTTAAATTGATAAGAATCAATGATGATAGCATCGTCATAACAAAGATTGTCAAAATACCAAGGACTTGATTAGAGCACAAAGTTGGGAAGCATTCATTGGACACCACACTACCTATATGAGGCACATACTCCACCTAGGTTCACCAAAATATGTCCTTGACATGATCATTTCCTTCTAATCCCAAGAAAAGGATAGTCCACCGAACCATTCTTTGACCAAGTCCATGTACTTGACTTACGACTGTTAGTCCTGGTCACAACACATGACTCAAGAAAGGATGTCTAAGATGCTTATCCAATCCACCATTCTCCCTATCCATGTTCATGTACTAGACTTATGACTGTTAGTCTCGATCATAGTACATGACACATGTTGAACAAGGTGTCCATCCTCACTCCCTCTCAAACAGCGAGGAGATATCTACAAGCCTAAGATTGTCTAAAAAATACTCATATTTTCTATTGGAGGAGATATCCACAAGCCCAAGCTTGTCTAAAAAATACTCATCTTTTCCCAGGGAGGAATTTCATCAATGCATCACCTTCCTATTCATCAGTGGAGATATAATGTAGCTTCACAGCTCCATTATGCATCATGTCATGAATCATAATGTGCTTCAACCTTTCTAATTCTCTAGAAACCTTCATATATCTTTAATCAATCAGATCCAACATGTCATCAAATAGTTCCTCACACATTTTATGGAGCCAAATTGCTTCATAGTTGATTGTACATAGTTCCATATCTTCTTCCTTTGTTGTGCAATAGAATCATGCTTCATACCCGGATGCGGGTGTTAATAGTCGCATTTAAGATGAGACGAAGTCCACGCGCCGAGGACATGGTGCCATGTTGCGGACAGGTGGTCGCCATGAGCTCCGGGCTAGTTTCTGCCCCAAAGGAATTAATGCGCCTTAATGGCGCTTCAATGCAGGGGTCTTCCCAAGGTTCTGGTACCAGATATCTTGTCATGGCGGAAACATTCCTTCTGTTATGTTTGTAGTTTGGTTTTCGTTCTGGAGAATTCGTAGTTCAGGTGAGCGTGGAAGAGGGAAGCTCTGAGGGCAGCATACCCACCCTCAAGTCCTTCCCCTGCCCAATTCACGCAGTGTGTGCTCACTCGACTCAGGTGTATTTGCCAGTGGTAGTCGGGTTGCAGAGCCACCGGGGTAATATTTCCTGTGACATTCTTCCTGTTCGACGAAGGCACCAGGCTGTTAAGTTTCACACTGGGATCATTATGGCTCCGCACGCTGGGTATCGTAGGCCTCGCAGGGGAGGTAATTTTGGGCAGCAGAGCGGCACCAGAGACAGTGGCCACTCAAGCCCGAGGCGTATCACTCCTCTGGCCTGTGCTTCGCCACCCTCTGGTGATTCGGCGCACTCTGAGTCTGATTTGAGCAATGAAGTGCAGACTGCGACTCTTTATTACCGCCGCAAGTGGGACAAACCTATGGTTAAAGCCATGATAACAGTAATTTTTGCTGAGGAGGATGAGGCGGAAGGAAGTTGGAAGACTGAAATGGAGGAAAAGACACCTCCCTCCTCGGACAATACTTCCAAGATAAAAGACAGCTCCTACAGCCCAGAACTACAGAGCAAGATGGACGAGGAAAGCACCTATGGTTACTTAGCAGAGTAGGTGGAAGCCTTATAAGAAATCACCAGCCTCAAAGGGAAAGAACCTGTGGTTATTTCCGAAGGTCCACCAGAGGCTCAAAAGGAAGCTCAAATCGACAGGCCTTCCTCTCCTCAGAGCAAGCCAAATACTGAAGAGTCTGAAGACTCTTTTGATTACACTTTGTACCTCCAATTACCACCGGGTATTGAACGTATTGAAGATATTCCGGTTGGCATGGAAGTTACTTGGGAACGGGATCCGGTTCGTGCAGCAGAAGACCGCAAGAAACGAGCGCTGGAACGAGAAGATGAGGCGCGGAAGAAGCAGGGCAACTAATGGCAGGGGCGTCAAGGGTAAGCCTGATATCAGGCGAAAGTTGTTTTTTCCTTTTTGCTTAGTTTCGGTCTGGTGGCGTGAAGAAATTATGAAAATGCTGGTCACAAAAACTGTTTCTTGTAATGGGTCTCGGGGTCTGGGTTAATTTCCAATTTCTTTGCATGTTAATGTTGGTCTATGTCTGTCTTAGTCAGTCTATGTCATAGCACAAACCATCTCTGCTGGTATTTTTTGGAATCTCCAGCTTGTATATGCAGACAATCCAGGTCGATGAAGCAAGCTTTGCCAGAGAGCTGAACACTTGCTCTCAGAGGTTCTCACCTCTTGTACATACATTTTTGGTTTTTTTAATATAATTAGCGTAGCCTTTGCCCAGCAAAAAAAAAAATAGAATCATGCTTCATGCTTTTCCAAGAAAAAAAATATCAAGTAGAACCAACCATTATTAGTATATGAATTCATCATTAACATTTTCAACCCAATTGATGTGTCCTTGAATCAAATATATCAGGGAAACAATAAGCTTCTGAAGGATTTTGATCACAAGCTCCTATTTGTTTTCATCCAAAATTTAAGTAGCAATGTATCCATCAAAGATATGTCAGATTATACTTTCAAATCGCTCTGAAAATAATATATATACCTCATGATTTCTTCTTAAATCATTCGATTTGATTCCACAGAATGAGGTCTTATTTAATTGTAATACTCCTTTTTCACGTCCTTTAAGAATCAAGAGTAACCTTTCTAGCTTAGACAAGTGAACTTCTTCCTTTTATTGGATGAACCTTCTCAAGTCTTATACTTCCATGCTACCATCTAATACTAATGTTTGACTTATTTAATGCATACTTAAAACTACTTACTCCTCCTATAGAATATCCTTTGTTATTTCCTTCCAATTTTTCCATCTACTTTTCAAATTTTAGTCATTTCTTATCATTGACCTGCATATGTTATTATGAAGCTATGGAAGAACAAATACAATTAAGCAAATGGCATGGATAAGAGACTATCAAAGGTAGATATAATAAAAAATATCTATAATAATGGAAACAAGATATATAATACTTATCTTTTGATGATTCTTGAACTTCTTGTATTTTATCTTGCAATTTCATTATCCTTGTCCTCAACATGATGCCATATCATTGTTGCAAAAGCTAGGGTTTCTTATTTCAGAAAAAATGATTAGCCCTAGGGTTTTATACTTAGGGATTTTTTTCTTATTTGTGCTTTAGCTAGGGTTTACAAACCCTAGATTCTTCATTATCCAAAATCTCCAAAACCTACCAACTTCAAGATTTGCAAGTTTTTAAAGTGTCATCTACAAACCCTAGAATTGTCATTTGCATGCCTTCTATACTTGAGATGGATTTATTTGATTATCTAACTTAAATGATACCACAAAAACTAAGCCTTTGTGTGTAAGGAAGAGTCCAAGAACTTATCACATCAAATTTTCTTTTATCCTCAAGAGAGAGAGAGAGAGAGGAAAAAACCTCTTATACAATAGGGCCTAAAATAGATGTCAATAATATCTTTCAATAAGATTGTTAGCTTATAATTATTTCCTAAAAGAGATTTCTTCATAACCTAGAAGATCTAGAAAGCCATGCAATATGATTGACATAGACTTCTAAGGTTACAAATCTCTAAGATCAATATATGAATTTAGTATTCATTAGTTGCAAGAGAAATTTGAAATGAACTTATAATTTAAATCTATGACCAGCTATTGGGATATGAGAACAACAGTTTATACATACCTTTTGATGAGTGTAAGAAGTATTATTTCAATCTTACCTGTTTTACTTCTCTACCTTGAATATAGTGTCAAATCCCAATTTCTCCACACTTATTCAAAGATATAAATGTCTTTTGTCTTGATTCTTAGATTTAGCTTGGATCCAAAAGTTTGTACATATATTTTTCAAAGAGATATTATAAAGAGGAGGCTCAATCTCTGAATAAAATTCAGACCCTTTTCTCAAACTTTGGATATCGCTGATAGACCTCAGATTGTCACCTAGTAACTTTTCCACACACAGACAATGTAGCTTAGATTTGTTTATTGTCTATACCATAGATGATGAATTATTTCGTTGTTTACAATAGGGGTATAACTTGTGTTAGAGTCGGTCTAGTAGCCCTCCACTAGAGATCAAAGCTCTTTGCATTTCATAATTAGGTGTCCCATCAGTGTGATCATGTTGCATTCGGTTAGGCATGCCATAACTCTGCTGGAGGAGTTTGTGTCTTTTATTCCCCTCCTGTTTGGCACTACTGGTTCAGGTTTGTTTGAGTGAATAAAATCTTCAAAGGGTCATTTGTCTTGTTTTAAATTTCGAGGTGTTAGGTCTAGGGTTGAGTCAATTTTTGTCTTGAGAGGTCATAAAGGACCAGCAGGCCAGAGGGATGTCCTTCATAAAGCATCATTTCAACAATTCTCACTATTGTACAGCTAAATTTTCACCTTGTTTTCAAAACTCTGTTTTTGAGAAACAAAGGTCATTATCTCATTTTTGTAAAACTTTGTCAAAATTTCAAGTTCTTCAAATGTTGAAGTGCAGCCTTGGTCTCCTTTTGCCAGAGTATATCAGAGCTATCCCTGCAAAAATTATCAGAGAAAATCATTATTTCAACCAATTTTAAAGGGGAAACCAAAAAGGTCAGAGCTATTAATTTTGAAAAAGTGTTAACAACCAAACATAAGAAAATGGGTTTTCATTAAGCAAAAATTAAAAAAGGAGGCTATATCAAGTCATTTCTCCTCATTTGCAACCCATTCCACATTTTGAGAGCCAAGAGCATTGTTCAAAGGTGATTTTGCAAGTTCGTGAGCAGTTTGGGTCAGTTCCAGGGCACACTGCGCATCAGGATAGGCGCGCGGCGCATAAGACAACAATTTCTAGTGTATTTTAACACGCGTGCGGCGCATCCAGAGCGCGCGGTGCGTTGGGTGAGGCACGCAGTGCATTTAAGTTCACGCTCAGACTTGCCTAAAAATCAATCAAAAAACCTCTCCTCACATATCAATTCGCAGGTAGGCCTACACTCATGGCTTGTTCTTGGTTTTTGGATGATTTATATAAAGAAAGTATGATATATTTGTCATGAAAACCAAGTGTAAAAACCCTCCATGTCCATCAAAGTTGCTGTAAGGATCTAAATGCAAAGTTTGTTGTAGGTTTTTCAAAATACATGTTGCCAAGGTTTCTTATTTCCCTTGTTTCCCATTTCCTATATTCCCCAATATTTTTCCCAATAATTCCTCATCAAACCCTACACCTTCCTCTCTCAAAATCCTAAAACCTCCCGTCTACTACAACCATATAATCCCTACCTTATTTCAAAACCCTAAAAAATTTCAAAATTCCCATGCCCTTTCCCTTCTGTTTACCATTTTCCCATTTTCCTAATGCTTTCATTTTCCCCATTTCCTTAATCTTTTCCCCTCCTAACAATTTACTTGTACATTTATGTCCCCTTGGTCACAGCGTTTTGATAAAAAGACAAAAAAGTCAACAGTCAAATTTTGGCACACAGTTCTATATCAACATACATAAATATTCCAGCTGTCTTGTTTCCAAAAGAACATGTCAGAGACCGAGTCCGAATATGAGTAAGAGTATGATAGTGACACTACCCCGGAGGTCAATGTGCCTAATGTGCCTCGGAGATATCACAAAGGTGGCAAAAGTGGACATCATGTTAGCGAGGAGCCTACCTCTTTGGCTCAATTGCAAGCTTGCCCACTTGCAATGGATTGTTTTCGGCGCCAATCATGTTACCAATATTGTGAGATGATCTCACAAAATCAGCATCATCGGGAACTAGTCCGTCTATTTGTCCTTCATCTACAGGATGGTCATGTAAATCTTTCTGGAGTGGATTTTACCTTGTCACCCGACACTATTGCTCAGGCCACCGGGAATTGGCCCGAAGAAGACCCGGTGATTTGACACCTATTGATCGAGAGTCAATTCTCATCCAGGTTAACACTCATTTGGAGAAGTTGTTGGCGAAGGAAAACAGGGACAAAGACATGCTTTGCCACATGAAGACTCACTATTGGGCTCGCATGCATGTTTGCAAAGCGAGAATGAAGATCCTCAAGAGGCATTTGAGCAAAGCGCAAAAACAACGCAAAAGGCCTGATCCGCTTCGAGTTTTGGCCGAGGCTTCATTAGTTAAGCATGATACATGATGGAGGGTCTTCACTCCAAATTTGGGAAAATTTGGAGAAAATTTTGTCCTTTCAAAATTTTTGGCTTGCGAAACAGGTCTTTTTGGCTCTACGCGTAGCGCTGAGTGTGCGACCCATAAGATGGGGAGGTCCAAATCACAGATGGCTTATAGTTTTGGATTTTTCATGATGAAATACACATGCTCAACCATTTCCAAGACATTTCATCAAGTTCTGGGTGACAAAAATGTTGACACCTAATCCTCTGGAATGTGAACAGTCATCAAGAAGATGAACTGATCAGTCACATTCATGTATATAACAATAGCTACCTAATGAAATAAACGAATCAGTTTTTTTGGAGTTACTCCTGGCCTGACATGGTATCAGAGCACAGGTCCCAGGTTCCGTTTTTGGCGTGCCTTGTAACTCCTTTGTTCCATACTCTGGCATGACGCATATGTCAATAACATTCGTTGGTTAACCCCTGACATGGTTAACGCCTGACATGCTGGACGTTTGATGAGGATGTGTGAATTGAACGCCTGAACATTTACTGAGGCTGCGTGAATGCTTGTATTAACTGGAGAACACTGGTAATGTTGGTATGTGCTGAGTTGAATGTATTCGTGTTGTTTGAAGTGTTGTATTGAACACATGGTATTTGAAGTGTTGTATTGAACACCGGCTGAATAAATGATGTATTAGCTGTATTAACTGGAGTTACGTTGTATTGAATGTGACTGAGTATCGTTCAATTAACGCTGGCCTGAATGGTGTATCACATGAATGGTGTATTAACGCTGGCCTGAGTTGAATAACATTGTTTATATGGTATTTGAAACTGCGTTAAATTGGTATGTTTTGAAGCCGCGTTGAATGCATATGCTATGTATTAATGTTGTATAGTTTAAAGCTGTCTCTTGAATGTTTATAACGTTGGTATGGTGTAACCTATCTAACCACCGTAATAAGAGAGAAGCCAAGACCTTGCCGTAGCTGCTATTTTTGTGAAGTGTCACTATGGAAAAACAGGTGAAGACCTGGTGTGAGCCACTGATATGGAGAGAAACAGTACATAAATGCTTTGATATTCTTTACGATTAGATTCTTGCAAAGCTTGCTGCGAAAGCTGAGGTTTTCCGAGGTTCTGAGTTTCTGTCATATGAGTAAAGATACGCTTGTGGTACAAAAATAAGTTTATGTTTTGAAAGACCTTTATATTCTCATCGTTTCCTGTGTGCCTACGACCCCTCTGTCAAAGCGCTATTCTTTTTCATTCTCTGAATTAAAAAAAAAAAAAAGGATTAATGCAGTGAAAATTTTATAGCATTCCTTTTTAGCAGCAGAAGTTTTTTTTTCCACAAGAGAAATTTTTTTTCCATCAGAAGTATTAGTCTATCAGCAAAAGTATTTTTTTTTCTATCAGCAGAAGTAAGTTTTTTACAGAATGCATTCAATCATCTCTATGGTAGGAATAGTTCTCACTGGCAAGGAGAACTATCCTGATTGGTCCCGGATGATACAACACACCCTCATCTTCAATGAGTTGTGGAAAGGAGTGTGATGTTCGGAGAAGGAGACAGTGACCCAGAAAAAGCCGTACCTCAGACAAAGA
>APFE030323202.1:257770-268932 GCA_000404065.3 Pinus taeda
TTGGATTTGAGGTAGGATCAAACAACACTTGGTTTCTCATAGAATAATGTATGTTTAGAGAAGGATTTCTCTTGTTTGTCTTGTTTGTCACTAGAGAGTCTTAGACTCCTAGGGAGGTTAGGTTTGTCCGCAAAAATAACTCTTTCCGCATGACAGAGGAGATTCACTATGTACATCCACATGGACCAACTATTGAGGTAAAAAAATTATTCCTAATATTTAAAAATTTTCTTATTTAAGTTACATTATGCATGCTAATTAATTCATAGACTAATTATAATTTGTCTTTTCCATTGTGGACACAGGTCCAAATGCAGAGTGGTGTCATTGTGGCATATATTTGGATGCATGAATGGGATGTTGGGTATGGAGGCATTAAGCCACAGGCTGGGGAGCACCAAACACAGATTGATCAGACGCCCATCCCACCTAACTTCCATTTGCACTTGATTGAGTCACAAGTATGGAACTAATTAAATTCACAGTTAAACATAATTTATTTATATATTGATTATTTTGTACAAATAATGTTCTAACTAATTTAAATTTGACTGTTATATTGCAGTACCAGATTATGGACGCTTAGTTTGCGCAGTGGAACACACATAAGAGTTATAGAAGTGATACTGTTGTTGCGAAAAATACAGAGATGGGGAGTGGAGTGAATCCGTATTTTAAAAATTACTTAAACCTTTTAATTTTCTTATTCATATTTTTGTACTTTACTTTCATTAAGTAAACTAGTGTATGTATATGAATATGATGAAGGTGTTAGAGTCGGTCTAGTAGCCCTCCATCAGCGATCAAAGCTCTTTGCATTTGCATAAGTTGGTGTCTCATCAGTGTCATCTTATTGCATTCCATTAAGCATGCCATAACCCTGATGGAGGAGCTTGTGTCTTTTATTCCCCTCTTGGCACTGCTGGATTAAGTTTGTTTCAGTCAATAAATTCCTTACAAGGTCATTGGTCTTGTCTTGAAATCAACGTCCTAGGTCTAGGGTTTAGTCCAATTTTGTATTTTGAGGTCAATAAATGCCTAGCAGGCCAGAGGGATGTCCATCAAAGCATCACTTCAGATGATTTCATATTGTATAGCTATTTTTTACCTTGAGTTCAAAAAATCTGTTTTTCAAGGCAAGGCCATTTTCTCATTTTTGTAAAAACTTGTAAAAAAAATTCAAACTCTCTGAAAGTTGGCATACGGCCTTGGTCTCCTTTTCCAAGACTCCTCAGAAGCTATCCCTGCAAAAATTTTCAAGAAAAAGCATCATTTCAACCAATTTCATGACAAAAAGGAAACCACAAGTCAGCAGCAATTAGTTTTAAAAAGTGTCATTGCATAAACATTATAAAGTGGGTTTGAGGGGAAATTAATTTAAATCAAGCTTATAAAAGCCCCTCTCTCCTCATTTTGCAATTCATTTTCCTCCAAGACTCCAAGAGCAAGTGTGAAAGGCGATTTAGTGTGAAACTGGGCGAAGTGAGAAACAGAGCCTGCGCGCTACGCATCAGGGCCTGTGCACTACGCGTTGGGCGTGCGCTACGCATCAGGGCAGAAGTTCCAGTGTTAAAAAGCACGGGCACTATGCATAGAGTGGGCGCTACGCATCAGAACCCGCGTGCTACACGTTGGGTTTCATCTACAGTAAATTGCCAACAAGCTTCAAAACGACCTCAAATCTCTTAAGTTTTACAAGTAGGCCTCAAGTCATCAATGTTTTTTGCTTGCTAAAGAAAAATGAGCATGGAAAATATGTCAAATGCCATCAAGTGTGAAGCATGAAATTCATATATATTATGTTTAAAAATTTCAAATTGCAAGTGAAGCTAGGGTTTTGAGTTCGCTGCCCAAGGTCATCTTTTTCACTCCCTCATTTCCCCACATTCCCATTATCACTTCCCTTGTCACTTTCACACAATTTCCCTAACAAAAATATCAAAAGCCCTAAAACCCTACCCCTATCCCTAAAATTCAATAAAATCTCCCTAAACCCTACCTCCTATCAAACCCCTGTAAATTATGATTATGTGATGATGTATATGTCACAATTCTTTCCCTAAATTCCCTTTTTTATATATATTCCCTAAATCCCCTCAAAAGTACCCCTCCCTAACATCTCCCTTGTGTTTTTTGTCCCCTTGGAGCAGCATTCAAACAGTCAAAACAACAGGTCATTTGAGCAGAAGCAGCAGTACATTTAAACCATTTTGCTCTTGAAACCATGTCGAAAACCGAAACAGACTATGAGCAAAGTGATGACCGTGAGTCAACACCAGAGGTTGAGGTGCCAAGGAGGCCTCACAGGGGTGGTAAGGGTGGTCAACATGTGACAGAGGAGCCCACCTCTTTGGCCTATTTGCAAGCTTGTCCACTTGCAGTCACATGTTTCCGTCATCAATCATGCTATGGATATTGCGAGAGAATTTCCCAAATTCATCACCACAGGGAATTGGTCTACTTGTTTGTTTTGCATTTGCACAACGGGCATGTTAATCTTGCAAGGGTGGATTTTACATTGTCACCTGAGATTGTTGCTAAAGAAACAGGGATACCCAATGTTGGAGAAGAGTGGAACAAGCGCCAGCTGTTGGATAGATTCCAGTGTGAGCCCTACATTAAACCTGTATATATGAGGCACCTAATTGGTGTGTTTCCTTTCAGATTCTTGAGGGATGAGTATGTGCCCTTGATGAGGCTCATCATTCGCTATTTCACTTGTGAGGGAAGATTTTCACGTTTGTATTCGTATCATATCCACTTGTTGATGCATTTGACATGGCTATGGATGATGAACATTCCTTTCTTCATGTGTCGGAATATTGAGAGGACGGTGCCCTTGGTGCAGAGAAAGAGCCCAGCACAACAACACAGGAGCATCTACCATTATGCTTTGATCAAGATTGTGGTCATGCATCAGTTGGCCCAGCAGGGTGTTCCATGGGAGGATTTCATCTCTCGAGATTTCTTCACAGCTCCACCACCCCCTGAGGTTGTTCATGAGGAGGGAGGACCTTCAAAGCAGTATGACATCCCTGAGCCCAGACATGTTAGCTCCCCTCCATTGGTCACATATCAGAGAGGCCACAGGGCCTTATTTGCATTAGCTCGGCAAGTATTTTCTCCACATCAGGTGGAAGGGGTCTTGCCTTCTCCATCAACACCGCGAGTGTTATCTCCACACCAGGTGGAAGGGGCCTCGCTTTTGACAACAGCACAGGTATCAGAGAGGGGCAAGCAGCCCATGATTGAGGAGGGATTGTTAGGTGATCCAGATATTGACATCATTGATTTTGACACCTGTTCTCCTAGCTCAGAGCTTAAGGAGATCATTCAGCAACAGGAGGCTGAAAATTGCTTGTTGCAAGAAAAATTAGAGATGGCACAATGGAAAATCACATATTTAGAGCAGCGCAATAAGCAAATAGAGGATGAGCACACTCTCGATGAGTTGCGGAGGATCCATGAAGACCACAACTTGGCTCGTAAGAGACCCGGTGATTTGGTACCCATTGAGCGAGAGGCTATGCTTCTCCAGGTCAATGCTCATTTGGAGAGGTTGCTGACCAAGGCTAACAAAGATAAGGACATGCTCCGGAACATGAAAAATCATTATTGGGCTCAAATGCACGTATGTAAGGCAAAAATGAAGGTGCTCAAAGGACGGTTGGCCAAGGCACTAAAACGAAGAAAAAGGCCTGATCTCCTCCACATCTTGGCTGAGGCTTCCTTGAAGGAGCATGGTGCTAAATGACTTACCTTCTGCACAAATTTCAAAAACTTTTGAGTATTTTTGGTCATTTGTGAATTTTTTGGGCAAAAAACAGGTTTTCTTCCCCAACGCGTAGCGCGCTGTGTGCTACCCTGAAGATGGGAAACTCCTTTTCATTAAAACTTAGCATTTTTGGATTTTTCATGAAAAAATACACTTTCTCAGCAATTGCCAAGAAATTTCACCAAGTTTTGAGCCTCCAGAAGGTCAAAAAAACAAGCAAAAAATGACTTTCTGCCACCTTTTTGAAACACAGGAAGCAGTATTGGGAGATTGCAATTTTTGAGGGAAAAATGGTCACCACATTTATAAATTCCACTTGGGTGGGAAACTAGACATCCATACCTTTCCAACAAGCCCACTTTTACCTCATTTGGACACCGGAAAGTGCCTCAAAAGCAGGCCCAAAGGCGCGCTACGCGTTGAGATTCAGGGCGCTACGCATCAGGCTATTTTCACAGAAATGCACCTATAGTTCAGCAAAACGCAGTTTTTACTAGGTTTGACTTTTTGGAGTGGATTTTGATCCTCCTTGATGTAAATGATGTAATTTTATGATACTTTGACACTTATTTATCTCTTTTAGAAGATTCATTCATGAGATAGGCAAAAATTTAATGAATGAATTGGTTTCCTAGCTTATAGAGGCAAGTTGTTTTGACTGCCTAGATTTTAGTGATCAGTTTGGAATTGGTTGAAACATCTCCTAGGATAGTGAGCTCGACCCCTAGAGGCAAGGAAAGATGTTAGCTTGCCTATATTATGTACTTTCTTGGTCATTTTCATGGTTGGACTCTTGAGGGAAAAAGCTTCTATTGTATTACTCATTGTATCTCTGCATTTTTGGCAAAGGAAGAAAGACCAGGGTTTTGCAGTCCTTTTTGGGATTCCTGTGGTTACATGTATTGATGGTGTGTTTCTCTTTGTACTTTTAAGTTTTTTATTTGAATCATCTTCTTACTTTTTCTTCTGCAAATTAGGCAAATGAAGTGTTAAGGTAGAATTCATGGTTGTTATGCTCTGCCTTTAAGTTTGCTTAATATCAATGTTTTCAGCTTTTTAAGGAGAATTCAAGGTACTTGCTTGCTCTCCTTAGATTCTCACCATTCATTATCATCCATCCACATCTATCAAAGGCATCAATACAGTCTCCTACCTTGCCCCAAAGAACCCCCTGCGAAAACTGTCCAATCCCCGCACCCAAAATTGCCTTTCCCAATTTTCCACCAAAACCCTAAAAATCCCAAATCAAACCTTTTTATCAGTTTACTAGCCTAAAATCAGTGTTCTTTATTGGTTATCTCTTCCCATTGAAGATATTTGCCGAGATAGACCGGAGAGAGCCCTCTCCTGCCCCGTAGGGCTAGCTACGAGGCTAAGTGGTTTGATGTTGCCTTGGAGTTTACCTTTTTCAGCCTGAGGTGAAATTTCAAGCGCTAACATGGGGTAGAGGTGATCTCAGGTAGAAAATCCTCTTTAGATTGGGTCCTTAGAGAAAATCAAACCCTAGACATGGTTCCCCCATGAAATGCCTCTCCTTTAACTATAGGAGCTTGGCTAGTTCTCCCAAAAAACAAGCCCTTTGTAGACTTTTCACTTCGGAACTAGTCCACTTAATCCTCCTTCAAGAAACCCTAGGGGAAGCACATCATGCTACAAAGATTCTGCAGGCTCTATGCCCTGGGTGGGTTTTCATTGCTTTAGTTGCCATGGGTTGATTTGGTGGTTTGGCCAAGGGATACAACCCCCATTCCATTAATCCCATATCGACCTGGGGAGGAAAGGGTTACATGGGCATTGATTTTTTCTCAGTAGAATTAGGAATGGATTTCAGGGTCATGAATGTTTATTGGTCGTGCCAAGGAAGGGAGGCCTTCTAGAACCACCTCCTCAATCTATCCTTGTCCTCTGCTGACAACTTCATACTGGGAGGGGATCTTAAATTTTCTATCGGATTCAGTGAGTCCTAGGGCTCATCAGCTCAGATTGATCCACTCTCAGATACTATGGAGAACCTCCTTGAATAGGCCCAACTCACTGATGTCCCAATGATAAAGCTCTTGCCTACTTGGAGGATTAGAAGGGCTAGGGAGGTCGCCCTCACCAAAAGACTAGACTGGTTTGTCATCAAGAATCAGTTGTTCCAGCGTTTATCCCATTATAGGAAGTGGGTTGGGTTAGGAGGTATATCTGACCACTCACCTATCTACCTGGAAGTATCTGTTCCACCAATCAAACCTCGAGCCCCCTTCAAGTTCAACTCTGTATGGCTACAAGATCTCTCATTCATTGAGTTGGTTACTAATCATTAGACACACAACCCTCCCTCTCAGTATCATTCATGGGCTGAAGGCTTTTGTCAAAACCTTCTTCAGCTCAAGAAGCTCACTATTAAGTGGGCCAAAGGAAAACATCAAGAGGATAACCATATCCTCTCATGTGTGGAAGTAGCCTTGGCAAACCTTATCGATCATAAAAATAGGGGATTCATGAGTGCTGAAGCCAAATCCTATCTGATTGACCTAGAAAACAAAAGAGAAAATATCTTGAAGGACCGGGAGGAAACTTGGAGACTCAAGAGTCATGCTATCTAGCTCAAATCAGGGGATGAGAACACTAGGTACTTCCAAAACTTTGCCAAAGGAGGAAAAGCCTCCAATACCATCTGGCAATTACTCACCCCTGACAGAGAAATTGCTAAAGCATTTCATTAGCTCTCACAGCTGGGCATATCACACTTACAACAACTCTTCAAGGAACCTCCTATCTCAAACCTGGCTGAGATCATCCGAGTAGCTGGGAATTTTCCTAGATTTATCAACTAGGATATAGCCGATGAGATCACTGCACCTATCACTAGAGAAGAATTGGAAGGGACTCTCAAATGATTCCAGAAAGACAAAAGCCCTAGGTCGAATGGTTGGCCTATTGAATTTTACGTAGCATTCTTTGAAATCATCGGGAATGACCTTCTCAATGTAGTCGAAGAGTGCAGGACATCTGGGAGAATGTATGAAGCCATCAATATGACTTCATTTCTCTTACCCCAAAATCGGATTCCCCAGCATCCTTCAATGATTTCCATCCAATCTCTCTCTGCAATACCATCTACAAAATCATTGCTAAGATCATAGCAAATCGGCTTCAACACATCCTATCCCATCACATCTCCCCTGAGCAATTTTCTTTCCTCCATAGTAGGCAGATTCATGAGGCCATTGGCATAGCCCAAGAAGCCATTCACTCTATCAAATCTAAGAATCTAGAAAGCATAATTCTCAAGATTGATCTTTCCAAGGCCTTTGATCATGTAAGTTGGCTCTTCATTAAGATGATTCTTATCCACTTAGGATTCCCGATTTATTTCATAAACTGGATTATCTGTTGCATAAACACAGTCTCCTACAACATCCTAATCAATGGCTCGGCATACCATTTCTTTCATACCGACCGAGGGCTGAGGCAGGGTTGTCCCCTATCTCCTCTACTATTCCTTTTAGTAATGGAAGGTCTCAGTCAGCTCATTGCCTCAGAAAAAAGGGAGTGCAAAATAAAAGGCCTGAGAATGAATGATCTCTACCATCTCACACACCTTCTTTTTGTAGATGATGTCTTGATATTCCTAGATGGCAGTGTTAGGGACTCGACCACCTTCCATGACATTCTCATCCTCTTTGAAAAATCCACTGGAATGATTGCAAATCAAACCAAATCTACGATCACGCTAACTCATACTACCCCTCAAGAGGTCAGAGTAGTGCAAATGTAATTTCATTACATCCCCCACAACCTCTTGGATGGGCTTAAATATTTGGGTTTTGGATAAAACCCAAAAGCTATAGGATTGTTGACTAGATCTGGTTAGTGATCAAGTTGGAGAAGAGATGGAAAAATTTGGAACCATAGTTTGCTCTCTAGAGTAGGGAGACTTGTCCTGATTAAATCTATTCTGGAAGCCACCCTGGTATACTGGATGTCTCTTTCCTAGATCCAACGGGGAATCCTCAGTTGTATACAATAGATATGCTGTCGATATCTTTGGAATGGACATAAGGAAGGTAAAACATTTGTCTGGGTAAGCTGGAAGAACATTGCCCTACTAAAGAAATGGGGGGGTGAGGCTTAAAAGATCTGTCTTATTTGCCCAAGCTCTTGCAATAAAGATGAGCTGGTCTCTTCTCATTGCTAACAACCTTTAGAAGACAATGACATTCCATAAATACATGTAGCCTCATCAGATCCTGGACTGGGTTTGTCAACATGATTGGCCACGTGGGGGAATATCCATTGTTTGGAAATCTATATTACAAAAAATGCCTTTCATCAAAGAGGATTTAGCATGGCCCATAAACAATGGCTCCTCTGTGAGAATTGGTATCAATCCTTGGATAGGTAGGGTTAATAGATACCTTCTTCCACTGGACCTCTTACAATATCTTTATCATAAGGAAATCAAGATGATCACCCAGATTGCTGATCAAGAACACAGAACCATTCTCAGATAGCATTGATAAATAACTCAAGAACTGAATATTCCTGCATAGTGGCAACACTCTTGAGAAACATACTTTGGGGCTTTGTCCAAAGCGCATATAATCCTCAATCAAGACCCTAATGTTTTAGTTTGGACTCCTGTTGATGATGGGAAATACAGTTCAAAACTTGGATATTTACATCTTCTATAACCCCAAAAGTCCAACCATGCTAATGAATGGTGGCAGCAACTATGGAGACTAAAAGCTCCCCCTCGGGCCCACCTATTTATGTGGTGTGTATTAAGCAAAAAAACCCCCACAAGAGAGGCACTTATGCATAGATCCATCTATGAGCCGAGATGGTGTGTTCTTTGCAAAGAAGCAACCAAATCAAAATATCACATGTTCTTGTTCTGTTCATTCGCCACCCAACTCTGGCAATCAATAACACAACATCTCTCAATGAGAAATGCCTGGCAGGGCCCTACTATTTTGCATGCTCAGAATAATTGGAACATAGCGCACCTGAGGAAAAACGCACAATGCTTACTGCTTATAATCTGCTGGACCATTTGGCTTGCCCAAAACCACCTTATTTTTAAGAATGAGATCTTTTTCTGGCCCCTGCTCATCGCTTAGGTAGAGGTTATATCATGACATCCCGGATGAAGAACCCTCTCACACTCGTATAATATCGGGACTTGGTAACATTGAGAAAACTCGGTCTGGGCCTTTTTCGATGGGGCTGCACAACCTCAAGGCTATGTGGGTGGGGTGGCAGGGGTTTATATTTATACATCTCGGATCAGCATCATTTCAAAGTCAAATTAGGATTGGGGGAAGGAACAAATAACTTCGCTAAGCTTATCACTCTTAGATATTTACTGCACTTTACACTTGCACACAATTGCATTTCCCTATAGATCTTTGGAGATTCACAAATTACCATCAATTGGTTCAATACAAAAAATCAATGTCATGTTATATCTCTTCAAACATTCTAAATGATGTTTACAATCTCAAAATAGGTTTTAATATGGTCTCTTGTCAACATATATACAGGGAATACATTGAAGATGTTGACAGGCTTTCCAACGAGGGCTCGCTAATTCCCTGAGGCATGTGGTTAATCGTTGAACAACTAGGCACAAAGGTCTATCAATATCATCATAGACCATATATAGATCAGGATTACTATAGGGTGGAATGACCCTAAGTTATATTAGTATCTTTATTGTTGTCATTTATATTGAGTAACTGCATAGACATAACAATATGTATATATTTCATGATTGATTTTGAATGTATTATTAAATGTGGGCGGACTCGATACAGAGCGCGGGAATGAAGTAGGATGAAAAACTAAGGTATCAGACTGTTACAGAGGCTACCCTCCACGGAAGGATGCAAAGGACGGAGCTCCACTCCCTCCTACAAGCAAGCTGTGGCCAGCAGGGGAAAATAACCAATGGAAAATGATAGAGAGCCTTCAGAAGGAAGGGAAAGAAATAGTGAAGAAGAAAAGGAGGAAACTAAGTAAAGGAAGCAACATAATGATGCAAAGGAAAATGAGGAAGAAGACAAGGAGCAAGGAACAAAAGATAAAGCACACATGGGACCATGCAAACCCAAAGCGGTGGTAATACCTAGGGTCATTTTAAATTATCTGGCGCTGCAGGAGCACAGGGATCACATGAAAACATATGTAATTATTTTGTAAATTCATGGGTTTATGGCCCACTAAAAAATCCTTACAAATGTGGATTAAATATCACTGGAAACCAAAAGGCAACATTGACCTACATCTTGGGTCTAAGGGTTTTTTTCACTGTTGTATTTGCAAATATTGAAGATAAGGACATAGTGTTTGAAGGAGGGCCCTACTTTTATGTTGTAGCATGCCTCTATATGTGACCTTGGATTATGTATTTTTTTCTGGAACGGGAAACTTTTATATTGGTCTTGGTTTGGGTAAGACTCTATTCCCTACCTCTTGATTATTGGCAAATGGAATCTCTATCTGCCATAGGAAATAAGTTGGGACGTTTTGTCAAAGTTTCTAAGGCCACTAGAAGGGGGAAGTATACTTCCTTTGCTAGAATATGTGTGGAGATGGATCTCTCTGGAGCTCTGTCAGACGAGGTTATTTTGGAAGTTTTTGATGAAGATTGGATACAAATAGTGGATTATAAACATATTCCATTTAGATGTTGCAAATGTCATGAGCATGGACACCTGGTGAGAGACTAACCTCTCAGTAAAACAGAGAACAAAAACAAAAGCAACACAATGAAGGATTCAGAAAGCTTCTTCAAGATGGGACATAAAGGAAAATGAGGCAAAAGAGGACCAAAAACACGTAAATCTGCAGGGCAACAAACTAGCAAGAACATGTTTCAAGTCCTCGAAGTAGACGAAGGTTCAATAGAAGCAAATAAAGCAAAGGAAGGAAGTTGAGGGGAAGAGGAGAAAGCAGAAGACAATGAACAAATACAAGAAAATAACAAACAAAAAGAATTTATGATGAGTGATGCTGAACAGCGGATGGACCAAGAAATGACCCAAAGTGAGATGGAAATGGAGGACCATGAACTCCAGGAAATTCTTGAGAAAGAGAACCTGGATCTGGAAGGTTTCTTGAATCAAGGAACCAAAGAAGGGTTAGACTCATTACCTACAAAGGAGTTCAATAGAGTTCACCAACTGTTTTTATCGAAAACCTAGACTAAAGGGGTGGACAGACAAAGACACAAAGATAGGCAGGGCAACGAAGGAGTGAAAAGAAAACCCAGGAAAGAAAAGGGGCAAAAAAAATCAGAATGAACTATTGATGGTGTTGTCACAAAACCATGTACTAAGGGCTGCTACTTAGTGAGATCTCATGCAACTGTTTCAAACCAGGCTTTTAGCTAGGG
>APFE030323205.1:0-36110 GCA_000404065.3 Pinus taeda
AGAACTGTTGCACCCATCAATAACAGTGCTACCTTGTAGCTTGTACAGAGTTCCAATCCAAACTCCCCGCATCAATACCAGTGCTCCTCGAACCATCTTGCAGGTATCCTTCCCGAACACTGTTTTTACACCTACATCATCCAGCTTGCTAACATAAATCAAATTTCTGGCTAATGCAGGAATATGTAGAACACCCGGAAGTGTTCTAACCCTTCCACCTTGCAGCTTCAACTTTACTTTTCCATGACCAATGATTCTAGCCTTCCTGTCATCCCCTAAGAAGCCATCACCACCATCATATTTCTCATACTCGCAAAACCACTCTCTATGGGGAGTGAAGTGAAAGGATGCACCTGAGTCAATCAACCATGCCTTGTGATCTACATGTGTACTTGAAGAAGCCAAGTACACATCCCCACATTCATCTGAGGTGGTTTTCGCCTTTGTAGAAGGAGTATCATCAGATCCCTTTCCTTTATCAGGAGCTTTAGATTTACAGTCCCTTTTGTAGTGCCCTTCCTTTCCTCATTTACAACACACCACCTTTACAGGTTTTCCTGGAGATTTAGATCTCCCTCTAGATTTAGATATCCCACTGGATGACTTATTTTTGTTTCTATTCTAGGGTTGTCCTCGTACAGACAAAGCATCACCATTCTGGCTCTCCATATTTTTTCGTCTCATCTCCTCCGTCAGCAAGGCTAAGACTAGTTCATCAAACTGCAAGGTAGTTGCATTGCTACCTATTGCAATAACCAAACTATCCCACAAATCTGGTAGAGAACACAACAAACTGATGCACTTATCTTCATCTAAAATTTTAATATCAACAGATGTTAACTGACTTACCACAATATTAAATGCGTTCAGATGCTCTATCACCAAGTCACCATCTTTCATCCTCAAGTTATACAACTTTTTCCGCAAGAACAGTTTATTCACCAGAGACTTAGATTGGTACAAAGTCCCTAACTTGTCCCACAAAGCCTTTGCCATAACTTCCCTTAATACATTCAACAATACTGAATCTGAGACACACATTCATATTGTGCTCTTTGCCTTCCAATCCAACTTCTTCCATTCTTCATCAGACACTCCCGTTGGTTTCATACTCGGATCTACTGTGATCCACTGATCTTTATCCACCAATAGATGCTCCATCTTGAGTTTCCACATCTCAAAACTTTGACCATTAAATATCTCATCTCTATCTTTCCACTGCTTGCCATCTTCTTTCACCACCATAATTGATCTTATAGATCTCCCACTGGACAACGTCTACCACAGGCCCGAGCGAAACCCCTCAACAACAAAGGCATCCCCTTGAAGCCAAAACTATTCCAATACCAAATGTAGGTTTTAACCCTATATAGAAATTACCTGCATACAAATTCTAAAACACATAAAATAAACAATGCGAGAGCATAACACATAAAACACATATACATAGAGATTTTCCTGTGGATCCCGAAACCGGGACTATCAGCTTGATTTTTCATTATGTTCCTTTCAATGTTATAATAAATATTTATATATGTCGAAGCATCCAATACCATGGACCGAAAACCATCACGTCCAATACCATGGACCAAAAACCATTGCGTCCAAAAAACATGTGCGAAAATCATGCACAAAACCATAGGTGGGTTCGCTCCTCCCTTGGTTGCTTGACTCAAAGTCCAAGTGATATGAGAGAATCCCAACATGAACCTGTGGTATAAATTGGCAATACCCAGAAAGCTGTGGAGCTCTGTCAGAGTGGTTGGAGCTGGCCAATCTCGAATGATTTGGATCCTGGTTGGATCCACATGCACCACTTGTCATCAATAAATCCAAGATAATGAACTTGGGTCATGTCAAAAGTGCATTTCTCCAAATTGGCACACATCTTGTATTGCCATAGTGTTTGAAGAACCCGTTGGATGTGGTGGAGGTGCTCTTCCCAACTCTGGCTGAAGATTAGGATGTCATCCAAGTATACCACTACAAATGAGTTGGTGAATGGATGAAAGATGTCATCCATTAGCCTCATGAAGGTTGCAAGATAATTCATCAACCCGAAAGGCATAACCAACCATTCGAAAAGGCCCTCCTTGGCTTTGAAGGCAGTCTTCCACACAACGAAGGGTTTGATTGGTACTTGGTGATATCCTAATTTCAAGTCGATCTTGCTGAAATATTTTTCCCACTTCAGCTGGTTCGGAAGGTCATCAATCCATGGGATTGGTTACCTATTCTAGACAATGATCTTGTTCAACACCCAATAGTTAATATAGAGTCTCCAAGTCCCATCCTTCTTCTGTACCAACACAATCGGGCTCCCACATGGCGATGAACTCGGACGAATGTGACCTTTCTGCCACAACTCCTGAATCTACCTCTTGATTTCGTCATTCTCTAGCACGGAGCACTAATAGATTGGTCCATTGGGAAGTGGTGCACCTAGGGTTAGATCGATGGAGTGCTTGACCTAATAGTGCAGTGGCACCCCTGCGGGGGAGGTGAAGATGTCCTTGTACTCCTCCACGACCTTGTCCATATGTTTTTGTCGTGCAAAAGGGCCTTGTCTGGAGGTCGTGGCCAACGTCTTCTTCTTTCCCTGAGGTGTATCTTCAAGAAAACAGATTTTCCAGTTTTGGAAATGAGCTTACTGCATTGTTTTGCAGTAACCAAAGAGATGACGATAGGCAGTGCAACTTCCGGTATCCTGCACAACTTATTTCCCAAAGTAACAATAATAGCATGAGGCCTTGACTCATACATATCGTGTTGCTTCCATAAGTATGGTTGGCCTAATAATACATCACAAACATCAAGGGGAGAAACGTCACATAATACCTCATCCATGAAGGGTTTGATGATGTATGGAAGGTGACACTGCTAGCTCATGCGAAGATCCTATCCTTGGTGAAGATACTTGATGGTATACGGTTGTGGATGTGCAATGGTTGGTAAGCCCAACCGCTTCATGACCTCTGCTGAAATGAGGTTATTTTGGCTCCCGCTATTGATAATGAACTATAGCAGGGAACCTTTTACCCATATCTAGGAGTTTAAGAGGTGCTCCTCCTCCTCTGGATCTTTGGGTTCCTCCTTCTGGATCTTCGTGGTGGCAATGGTGGCATTGTGCTCTGCATCGATAATCTGCTTCCCTTTGTCATTCCCCTTGTAAGCTTCTGAATCAGAGTTGGAATATGCATATGATTCCGAAGCCTTTAGCTTGGCCACCAGTGACTGCTTGGAATGACACTCACTTGTGTTGTGAGTGGAGATCTTATGGAACTCACACCACTTTCCCATGTCATTCTTTGTCTTCGCGGTATTGTTCTTTGCTTGCGGCTTTGGAGGGTTGGCCTAGACCACCCCACCTTGGCTTTGTCCTTTGTTCTGCAGTTTGGGGGCACCTTTCCCTTGCTTCGGATTTGTAGATCCAGAGTCTCGCTTCTTCTATTTAAACTTTTGCTCGATCTTGATGGCATATCGATATGCCATGCCGAGTGAGGAGATGTCCAGGAATTCCATCTCGTCTTGGATGTACCTATGTAGGCAGCCTTAGTACTTGAGAACCAATTGCTTCTTAGAATCCTTGATACCCAACTTTGTGCGAAGGGTATGAAAAATATTGGTAAAATCTGACACATCTTGGTCCCTTCCCTGTCGCAGCATTATCCACTTTATGTATTTATCCTCATAGCTCCCGAAAAGGTAGTACTTCTCCTTGATGGCATCCCGAAATGAGTTCCAAGTGGGTGTGGCTAAAAACAGTGAGTTTGTACTTTCATCCTTATGCTCACAGTAGGTTTCCCACCAGTCCTTGACGTGGGGGGCTGCTCTGAGAAGTGCAAAAGTGATATTTTCCTGGCTGGAAAAATCATGAACGGAAAAATATCCTTCAAACAGGTTTAACCATTTATCTACAACATTTGCATCTATCTAACCCTCAAATATGGGAGTGTCAAAGTTAACTTGTACCTTAAAGGGTGTGGCTCTTTTAGAGTAGCTGCCAGAATTATATGTGTCACCCTTGGGTAGTCACTGCAATATCTGGCCAAAGTTATCCATCATCACGTTCCTTTGTCATTCTAGGGCTTCTTCGAGCAAGATTTTGATAGGATCTCCTACCCCCTCATCTTTTTTTTCATTCACCATGGGAGGTCGTCGGGATTTACAAGGCTAGTCTTGCAAAGCTTCAACTAGTTTGAGCCCTAACTCCTTATATCCCGACCTCGTTGGGGACATGCAAAGAAAAACAGAGAAAGAGCATACCGCTCTGGTACCACTAATCTGGATTTAGACAGGAACACAACAAATTACAAATATAACCATAAATACAAAGATGCAGTAGAAATAACACTTTATTTCATTAATATCAAATACTGAAATATGCTTACAAACAAAATGGAAATAAGACTAGCTAAGGCGATGGTAGCTTATCTTTGAGAAGAGATGTGGTGGCTACATGCCTCTAAAGTGTGTTACAATGTGGCTCAAGGGCCTTTTTATTATTGGAAAATAAGAGCAAACCCTAAACAGCCAAAACCCTAACCCGAGGAGATGTAACTCAAGAGTTTATGGGCCCCATTGGGGTTAGTTGGACAACTAACTTCCTAGGGTCGCAACTTGGTCATATTATCTCCGTTTGATGCACATGATACCCCATTAGAAAGATCTCTCTGAGGACTATGACAAAAAAGATGATTTTGTTGGAAAATATTATTTTTTTAGAAAATCGATGGCAGTAGATTTCGAAAAAGACGTCATTTACGGTCTCAAAATGGCTCTAGAAGTTTAGGACCCAAAAAAATGCTAAAAATAGTAAACTGTTCTACAATTAAGGAAACTGGAAAATGAAAGAAACAATGGTGGGGGTTCAAGTGGAATTGCCGAATGGCCACCAATATCCACCTGGATCACAGAGGCATGTAAGTGTTTGATTCGCCTATCTAGGGTACGCGAAGGATAGTCGTGGACCTTCACGAAGGTCTAGAGGATGACTAAGATAAGTATATCAATAAGCCCTAAAAGGCTTATCGACCTGCACGATGGAAGGTTTAGGGTGTAAAACGACATCAATACCATCTTTGGGTGTGGAAACTTGGTTCTTGCATCCCCCCATATTGCTTCGGGTGAGACTTCAGTCTGCGTTCCATGAATTGATGCTAAAAAGGCCCGTAGTGTAGGGATTTGCTTAGCTAATCAATGATGAACTTGGGTTAGGGCCCATCAAGCCAACAACCACCTTAATCTCTTGCAGCACTTCATCAATGCTTGTAAAGCCGTCTTCAAAGCTGAAGCTTAATAAGAAACCTTCCTTCAATACATCCCACTGAGAAGTGCCATGGCGAAGCTTCGTTTCCAGATACCAGTTCATGGGGATTGTGTCCAAGGTATGAAAAAATATGTGTACGCATTCTAGATGTGGTTCTATTCCCATGCTTTAGTCCACTTCGCTAGGTGATCACGAAGATCATCCCTTCCATTGTACTTCTCAGTCAAACTGGTATTAGCGTGCCCAAACCGTAGCTTCATCATTCTTCCGTAATCTTGCCATCCAGCCAAACTATCCTTATGCGTACTCCACCATCATGTAGGCATAGCGCGTAACGCCAAATCTAATGCTTGGAAGCTGTGGTCCTCAGGGAATTCGTACTAAAATTCATCTAAAAACACATCTACATCAATTAACCCATCATAATAAGGTAACTTTATTACCTCAAACAAAACACATCGCAACGAATTTTTCATCATATTGCACCGTAATGTAGAGAATTCATGCAAGTGATTCTGCCAATGCTCTAATTTCTCATTTGAATAAGAGGTGCAAGAACTCTCCAGGTCCCATGTAATCCATCCATCTTCTGTTGGATTGATACAGTCTTGATCTTGTGCTATTATCTTGTAAATTTGATCCAGTCTATCGTCACTTCATAATCGTGAACTAGTTTAGTATAGCATGCCGCTTCTAGATTTTCCAATGACACTATAACCCGAAACAAATTCCTTTCAAATGAAATTTTCCTCTTCTTCAAATTAATGACCCCATTCATATCAATAGCTCAGTCAATTCCTAGGAGCGCAGGGTAGGGATTACTGTCATCGACATTTTCTATAACTTCAAAGTCTTCTTTCGCACTCACACCTTCAATGTCAATTGTTACTCCATATAATCATCCCATGGGGATGATTTTCTATTGGTTCGCCATTCTGAATTGATTCAGAGATCACTGTAGCACAGGTCTCCCCATCCTTTCCCTTGTCTGTTTCGGTAAAACATTCACATCGAACCCCAGATCCAAGATGACCTAATCCATTTCATAATCACTTATCTATGCTATTAGCCGCATTTATTGCCCTGTTCATGCCTTATACCTACCAATCTTTCTGACCAAGCAGCGTCCATCGGGGGCCTTTTCTTTACTGGTGCATTTAGTTATTAGTTCCTACAGGGATTCCACAACCTTGCTATCATGCATAAGCTTCATGCATGTCTCCAAAAATGTAGTGAGTATAGAAGGATCAACCTCTGTAGGCGTGTTGATTTCTTGCATCTTGTTCTGACTTCCTGAGGTGGAGGCCTCAATGAAGCTCTTCTTAGCTTCCATAAGGGTTTCCTTAGCATGATTCAAATCAAAGCCGACTTCTTTCTCTAGAGCTTCGTGGACCCATCCCTCTTCTTCAGGCTGTTTGCCTTTATCAGTGCCAGTTGTCATCCCACTTCTCAACATAATATTAATGCTTTGGTATTCCTCATGGGGCTCAACCCTCATCATCTATAAATTCTATGTAGGCTGTTCAGGTTTTGTTTTCTTCTCTTGCATATTAGTTATTAACACCAAACATTCTTCTATAGTATGGTGGAATTGTCTGCAATATTGACATAATGGGTGTGTAGGATTCTGGCACTCTCACGCATAATGCCCTGATTGTCCACAATTGTAGCAGATAATCTAACCACAACCTCTATTAGGTCCTCCTCCTTGGTCTCATCCTTGACCTTGAAAACCTCCACACGCCCCTCCTGTGCCTTAATCTGGAGGTCGAGTTTATGCTTGCATACGGTAAGTAGGGGTTCTTTCCATCATCAAATCTTAGATTCAACAGTGGCGCTCATCATGGCCCACAGATTTGCAGAAATTACAGAACAACTACTGGGCGTCTGAATGAATTTATGAAGTAAACGGAAATTATCCGTCGCATGTTGCCCAGTAACTTGACAAATGACACACCATAGCGCAGCCCCAATGCTCAGCCTTGCTGGGGCTTCTAGCTTCAGGGGATTTGTCCCCCCTTCAGTAATATAATTTGTGTACACAAGACAATGATCCTTATCGTGCCCATGGTCCTTGTACTTCCAACACTAGACTTCTGCACACATTTCTCATTTAACCTCCTTTTCTTTCTTCAAACTCTGTAATTCCAAGTGTAAGCTTACTAGTTGTGAGTGGAGCTGTTGTACCCCTAGGTTCGTGTCATGGATAGGTGATGCATGTAGCCTCATTGTGATCTCCAAGGCTTTTCTGCCTATGTTTCTATCTTATGTTGTGACAAAGAAATTCTCAAGTAGGGTAACAATGCCACTATAAACCATATGCGATGCCGACTATCTGTGATCTGCATGTTGGCCTGTCTGATCTGATACTTCAACCTATGATCAAAGTCCCAAGGCATCTCTTCAACATTCATCATGATCTATTTAGATCCAATTACTAACTGTGAGTCATATTTAGGCTTACTAAACTCTTTGTTCAAAGCCGTCTTAGTCTCTACTAGCATTGCAAGAGGATTATCAATGCAATACTTAATATACTAAGTTAGCACACGATCCTACAAAGGGGTAACCAACTGTGATTTCTTTATATTATCATCAGTGATATGTTGCAATGTCCATACATTGTTCGTAACAAACCAGAAATGCTTTGGATATTCACTTCCTATGACCTTGAAAATCGACATCTTTATTGCGTTCACCATGTTGTAGAGTAGTGGTGGAGGTGGAGGTGTGGGTGAAGGTGTATGCGGTGGAGGTGGGGTGGATGGATGATTTGTTCTGGGAATCCCCTAAGTGATTATCTGAAAAATTCTTCATGGTGTATTCTACCCCACCCCTTCGTCGTCGCTTGAAGGAGGTCCAATCAATGGACTATACTCTTGTCTAGATCTTGCATGATTTCTAAATAATCATTCACTCCACGTAGCTCCAAACATCAAGGTAATGGCATTACCCATTTTTCACATAACAAAATTTTAATCCAAGTATTCAATGATCTTAAATACTTACCTCACGGTCCTTTGAAAAATCTTCACTCCGCTTCGCTATAGTTGATTGAGATATCAACTGAAAATTCTATAAAAAATCCTCCTAGAATTCAATCAAGCCAATGATCGACAACTCGCACGATCTTGTCTTTAGAGACTTCTAGTTGTTGTAGTAATTTTGGAGTCCACACTATAGGACTATCAAGTTTCCACCTTCCTTGAATGTCTATCAATTTATATAACCACTCGTACAATTCAATGGGGAAGGTGCAGAAGAAGATCTAGTGTATCTCTGTATACAAATACCTGTTCAACCACTGTTCCTTTGAGAAGCATGAATTCCTTTTTTCTTGTGCCGTGAACTCGTGAATCTTGCGATCCAACCACTTCTCAATTTCTTTCTTAGTCGGATTCCAATGATACAACATCACACATCTCTTTCAAGTAGATCCTGGTCTCGACAATGGAACCATTTGTTGGATTAGGGGGTCTTGACCCAAGTTCAGATTTAGTTGCGCCAACCAACAAAACCCTACACTACTGGCCCTTTCAGTTGTAACCCATGTAGCGTAGGTTGCACTCTCACTTGAAGTAGTATGGGGGGATGTAAGAACTAATTTTCTGCATCCAAAGACTAGTGTGATGTCTTCTAGTGCCTTATATCTGCCCCGCGTGGATCGATAGACTTCCAACACTCCTTACTGTAACTCTGTTAAAATAGCCTTCAGACCTTCGTGAAGGTCTATGATCAGTCCTCTTTGACCTTTAACAATAGATTTACCTACTTACACGCATCCGAAAGCAATCCTAAATAGGCGTTCACACATATCTACTAATTTCGTCAGAAAACATAAGAGAAAGTACTAGAAACTTCACGAAAGTGTCTGAAAATTCATTGCATACATTATTAAGGTTGATTCAAGATAATCATGTAGCATTCAATCAATATTTCATAAAATAGGTCATTTATCAATGACATATAACATAAAAATATATGACATAAATACTCAATAATTATTTGGAAAACTCTCTTTATTGATCTTCAATTCACGGATTACAGACTCAAACTTCCTTGCGTACACAGTTGCAGGGGTCCATGCACTCAGCTGCAGACTCTTCCTAGGCCTTTGCATACTCAGCTACGGAGCCTCCCTTTCTCTACCTAAGCATAGGAAGTAGAGACTTCTTTCCCAAGACTCTTCAATGAACATAATTCTGTATCTTAGTTCCACCTCGTTACCCCTTCCTTTTGCTAAGACTCAACTATTTATAGACTTATTCATATAATTCCATGATCAATGGACCATGGGTGAATCTCAAAATTGACTCAAAGATTTTCTTAAAGAAAGGGGCTAAGCCCCTTTGAATTTTATTCATCTACGTGCTCTGCATCCACAAATTGTAGAGACTTTACATATTTTACAAAATTTGGTACAAAAACTATTAATTAATTCCATTCTACCCTTGGGGACCCCATCCCAACATTCTATAATGCTAGCCTCTAGGATTTTGTCCAGCTCATGGCGAACCTTGTCCTTATACTTAGGATTAAGGCGATAAGGCCTCTATTTGACAAGATTCATGTCCGGCTTCAATGTGATCCTCATAACGCCCAAATCACCAAGTGTGCCCTTTAAATATGAAAACTTAGTGGGGAAGAGATCCTGGTATTTGCAAAGTAATTCAACAACTTTGTCTACTATAGCATCATCTCAATAGTCTCCAATCTTCGTGAACTTCAGTTCTTCTTCAGTGCCAATGTTTACTTTTCTTGTTTTCATAGGTGTAGAGATGTCTGGGTTCTCTACTTGTGGTCCTTCTACTTCATGATGCTCTTCTATCTTTGGAATATTGATATTCCTCGGGTCTTCGTCCTCGACCTTGAAAACCCCCGCTTACTCCTCCTGCACCTGGATCCTGAGGCTGGATTTTTTCTTGCATACGGTAAGTAGGGGTTCTTTCCATAATTATCCCATAACTTCAACAATGGCACTCATCATGGCCCACTGATTTACAAAAATTGCAAAATAATTGTTGGGGTGTTTGAACAAACTTTTGAAGAAATTGGCAGTTACCCATTGCATGTTCCCAGTGACTTGACAAATGACGCACCACAACACAGCTTCTGTGCTCAACCTGACTAGGGCTTTTGGCTTACGAGGGGCTACCCCCCCCATAAGATAATTTACATATACTAGACATTGATCTTTATCATGCCCGTAGCCCTTGCACTTTAAGCACCAAACCTTTGCGTGCACTTCTGGCTTAGCCTCCTTTTCTTTCTTTAGACTCTATAATTATAGGTGTAGGCTCACTAATTGTGAGTGAATTTTTTGCACCCCTAGGTTCGTATCCTAAATAGGTGATGGGTGCAACCTCATCGTGATCTCCAAGGCTTCTTCTTGCATTGCTATATTCTATTGTGACAGAGGGATTCTTAAATGCGGCAAAAGTGATGCAATAAACTAGTGGCGATGCTGGGTATCTGATATTTGCATGTTATCTTGTCTGATCTGGCACTTCAACCTCTGATCAAAGTCCTAAGGTGTCTCATTGACTCTCATTAGGATCTCTTTAAATTTAATTACCGACCGTGCCTTTGATTTAGGCTTACTAAATTCTTTGTTAAAAGTTGTCTAAGTCTCTTGTAACGATGCATGAGGATTATTAGAGAAATACTTAAATGCACCAGGTTAGCATATGATCCTACAAGGCGGTAACCAACTGCACCTCTTTATATTATCATCAGTTATTTTTTGTGTTAACCATACAGTGTTCGCAACAAACCAAAATTGCTCTGGATGTTCACTTCCTATGCCCTTGAAGATCAACATCTTCATTGCATTTTCCATGATGAATGGTGGAGATGGAGGTGTAGGTGAAGGTGTATGTGGTGGAGGTGGAGGTGGAAGTGGAGTGGATGGATGAGATATCATCGGAATACCCTAAGTTATTAACTAAACAACGCTTCACGGTGTAGTCAACGTCATCCCTTCGTCGTCACTCAAAGGAGATTCAATCAATGGACTATACTCTTGACCTAATCCGTGACTTCTAAAGAGTCTACCACTTCACTTAGCTCCGAAAATTAAGGTAATGGGATTACCCACTTTTCACATAATAACATTTTAATCCAATTATTCAATGACATCAAGTACTTACCTCGCGGTCCCTTAAAGAACCTTTGCTCCACTTCGATATAGCTAACTGAGGTATCAACTGCAAATTTAGTAATGAATCCTCCTAGAATTTGATCAAGCCAATGATATACATCCTACGTGGTCTTATTTTCAGATGCCTCTAGTCATCGCACCAATTCTAGAGTGCACACTATAGGACTATAGAGCTTCCACCTTCCTTGACTATCTATCAAGTTAGCTAACTACTCATATAATTCAATTGGGAAAGTGCAAAAGAAGATTTCACGTACCTCTATATACAAATACCTATTAAACGAATCGTCCTTTGAAAGGTGTGGATTCCTATTTTTTAAGCTGCAAACTCATGAATTTTCCAATCTAACCACTTTTCAGTCTCTTTCTTAGTTGGATTCCAATGATGCGACATCACACATCTCTTAAGCAGATTCTGGTCTTGGAAACAAAACCATTTGTTGTCTTAAGGGGTCCCGACCCAGGGTCAGAGTTAGTTGCGCCAACCAATAAAACCATACACTGTTGGCCTTTTCAAAAACAACTTGTGTAGCGCAGGTTGCTGTCTCATGCCAAGCAGTATTGGGGGATGCAAGAACCAAGTTTCTGCATCCAAAGACTAGTGTGATGTCTTTCAATGCCTTAGATCTACTTCTGTGTAGATCGATATATTTCTATGTCTCATTACAGTAACTAAGTTAAGACTACCTCCAGACCTCCTCGAAGGTCTACGATGAGTCCTTGCGGACCTTAAACAATCAATTTACCTTCTTTCGCACATCAACAAGCAACCCTAGATCGGAGTTCACGTAGGTCTACTTAATTCATCACAAAACATAAGAGAAATAGCTTGTAACTTCATGGAAGTGGATAGCCATTCATTTAATATATTATTAAGATAGATTTAGTGAATTCACGTATCATTCATTCAACGATTCATAAAACATATCATTAATCGACAACATTTAACATAAACAGATTCAATTGAAATACTCAGTAATTCTTTAGAAATATGTCTTTATTGATCTTCAATTCACCGATTACAAACTCTTCTACCTTGCGCACACAGTTACAGGGGTCCACACACTTAGCTGTAGACTCTACCGAGGCCTCCTGCGCACTTAGATGTAGAAGCCTTCCCTTCTTTACCTAAGTGTAGGAAGCAGAGCCTTCTTGCTTTAGCACTTGCCCAAGACTACAAACACTCTTCAATGTACTCAATTCTCCCACCAAACTCATCTCTAAGACTCTCTGAGACTTAACTATTTATAGCTCTTCTAATACAATACCATGGCCCCCGAATCATGGGTGAGTCTTCAAAATCGACCAAAACAAGGGGCTAAGATCCTTTTGCCTCCTATCTATCTGCGCGCTCTGCATCCACATTTTGTGGATACTTTACATATTTTACAAAATTCTTTACAAAAAATGACTAAGGTAATTTAATTCTACCCCTGGGGACCCCATCCCAACAGGAGGGCTACCTATAATATCTTGTATAACTTATAGCCCAAAGTAATAATAACAGTGCAAGGCCTAGACTCATACACAACATGACACTTCCACAAGTATGGTTGGAATAATAATATATCACAAACTTCAAGAGGGGAAATGTCACACAATACCTCATCTGTGAAGGGTTTGATGCTATAGGGAAGATGACACTACTTGATGACACAAAGATCTCATCCTTGGTGGAGCCACTTGATGGTGTATGAATGTGGGTGAAGTGTGGTCAGTAGGCCTAGCCACTTAATGAAATTCATTGGGATGAGTTTCTTTTTGCTCTTGTTGTTGACAATGAAATGTAGTGGAGACCCCTTCACCCACATATATGAGTGGAGGAGATTCTCCCCTTCCTCTAGATATTTGGGCTCGATTTTCTAGACCTTCAACTCGACCACCAGTGATTGCTTGGTGTGACACTCACTTGTGTTCTGAGTGGGGATCTTATGGAGTTGTTGTAGTGGCTACAACCATCCTCCAAAATTTTTTCGATGCTTTGATTATGCAACCTTCCTTCTAAACCAAAACAACTAATTTTGCACTGATCTAGGTATCCATGCTTTGATTGAGACTTATCCTTTCATCCTGGCTTGTGTTTTCTGACTTAGTTGATTTTCTATCCCATAAGACGATCTCTTGACTTGGTCCCAAAACAGTTCTAGGCTTGCCTTAGAAAAATGCGCAATTCTTGAAGGCAATTGTCCTTGTTATTAAGAATTGTGTAGTCCTGACTGCCAGTGAGTCTTGAGCTCTGGAAATGCGTATTCATGGAGGGGAAACAAAACACTAAGCCGAGAATGTATGTAGATCTCACCAAGCTCAGAAATTATGTAGTGCATGAGCCGAAGAGTTTTTGAGTCCTTCCCAGAACTATGTAATATTTCTAGGCAGTGCATGGCAGTTTTCCCAAAAAAGAAAAAAATCATCCCTAAAAAATAGGGAGCTATTTTTAGTAACTCGAAGGAGCCACTTGTGTTATTTTTAGAAATTACTGTCAACTGTTGCTTTTTCATTTATTTTAAGCATGCACGTCATAAAACCTAACTTGGCCAAATCTATTTAATTGATGCTACTATATTTCATTTGCACACTCGATCTTGGAGCTCTAGCATTTTGAAGGAGATCAAGGAGCCTTCGGTGCGATCGTCATCGCTTTTCCCGGTGAGTTTTGCTTTTCTTGTCTTTTGCTGCTTTTTCTGTCGATTTTTGTCGTTTAGCTTGTGTGAGTGCCGTTTCACTTGTTTCTTTATGCAAATTCTCACATTTTAACTTGTTTTATATTGTAGAAGTGTTGTTTCAAGTTATAGATTTCCTTTCCCAAGTGTTGCATGACTTTTCCTATTTTTGCACCAACGGTCGCCGTTGCGACGACTCTCCTCACATGATTCATTTTCCTTCAACTTAATCAATTTCTACAATTGTTTCACATGCATGCATCAACACTTAGTCAAATCTACACTCAGTATCACACCATATTTTAGATCTGCTTGCTTTTCACACTCTCCTTGGGCAGACCTAGGTCCCCTTACCTCGATCTCATTGTGCACAGCTAGATCAGTGCAATATGCAGAATCAAGCCTTTGACTTGGCTTCTGGAATTGCGCAGAGCTGAGCCTGGTTTGGTTACAACTTTGCACTACGAAGTTTTAGGAGCTAGTTTCCTAGCTTGGTCACTGAGACTGCGCAATGCACAGTCTCTCCCAGGCCCCGACCTAGACTAAACTGTGCATTGCACAATTATAGTCATCAAGCTCCCACACTGACTACTGAGACTATGAAATGCCCAGTTACCACAGTTAGTCAGTCATCTTTATCAGTCAAAATTGTGCAATCCTTCCAATCATGAGCCAGAATTACTGCTTAATCTTGTCTTGAATTTGTTTTGATTTTAGCTGACATTTCCTTGCAATGAGTGCCCTCTCTATGCCATAGGTACAATAGTTGTTGAGAATCTCTCTAGCAGTTACAGTTAACATGGCATCCAAGAGAGTTGCATCAAATGAAACCATCGAGAGAAGTACTGAGGAAGAATTTGAGTAGATATTAGTGGATTTACCAATTTATGCAAATACTCATCTGTTCATTGAGAATGGAACAACACTGACATGGAAGCAGATCAAAGATACTTTTGTAGAGGACTTCAAGGTAGACTTAAAATATTGGTAGGTTTATCTTAACATCCAGTGGTCAGGATTATAGAAGGTTGCATGTAGGTACCTTGCCTTCCCATGTGAGAATATCATTAGCTAGATTGTCTCACATATGGATGAAAAAATTATCACATTGAGCAATGCTAGTAGGAGAGAGATTGCCACCTTCAGGGAAGAGAAATTCTAGCAGATGTATCACTTTCCTGAGCTGGTGAAGCACATGGACTCACTCTTCTATGCCACCAATAGCTATGTGAACATGAGAGGTATTATCAAGCGCTGGGTGAAAGAGTTGTCGAAGTTTAGACAGACAGCCACCCATGTTTACAAGACAAAGTCCCTCAGGAAGCTTTACTAGTTCTTGATCATCTTTGCTTGCAGAATATATGGTCAAGAGAACACAAAAACCTTTCTTGAAGGGTGGGTAGTCTTACTAGACCAGTTGGTAAATGATGGGAGGCCATTTAACTGGTCAAATTTGTTGGCTCATCAGTTGAAGTTCCACATGGCTAAGGCTCAGAATCCACCCAAGAATGAGCAAGCAAGGTTTTACATGTACGCATATTTACTGGATGCAATCTATACCCAACAACAGTTCCCTGACATGAGCTAGACATGGACACTACAAGAGACTATTGTCAACATATATTGTAAGTTACTTTCTGATTGCAACTATCGAGGAGTGATGGAAAGGATAACTGACCAATTATCATCCCATTATACAAGCTTATATTTGAGAAGGATCCACCTTGCATGTCCTGAGAAGTAATGGAGGCGATAGTAAACATTGCATATTGGTATGCCTCACTAGGTGGCACCTTCATCAGAGTGTTTGGTGAAGAGAAACCTCCGCATGTTCTACCAAGGTATTCCACTGAAAAAATGATCATGCAAGAAGTCTCATACCACCTCACTACAGGGTTGTCAGTAGGAGTGCATAGGAAGAAGAAAGCACCATGGCCCGCTCTTCCTTTGCAGATTAGATTATATGAGATTAAGAGCTTGAAAGATGCATATGTGGAGGCTAAGGACATTGTGAAATGCGATTTAAACACCAAGGAATTTAATCTATTTGATTCCAACAATATTTTCAAGGACCACTATATGCGAGTGTACTTTTTTTGGATCCACGGGACATTTCATTAGCCAGAGGAGGACCCTTGCATGTACTATTACATTGTCTCCAGACTCAATGAGCCGATTAGTTTAGAAAGAACTGGGAAGGCTTCTCTAAAGATAACAACAACTCTGGAAGCAACAAAAACAACAGTAGAAGGCAACAATCCAGTGCAAGACAAGGGAAAGAGGAAGATTACTGAGAACCCAGAGGGAGATCAAAGCTGCAAAATGAAGGTAGATCCAATCGTGGAGAAGGAAACTTTGGCAGTGAAAGAAAAGTTATAGCAATGGATGAAGAGATCCGAGTGAAGAAAGAGAGAAAAGTAGAGGTTGCAGGAAGAATAACTGAAGCTGCAGGAGATGGAGAAGAAGCCGAAGGAAGAACAAGAGTTGAGGAGGAGAGAAAGAGAAGAGAAGAAAAAACATGAAGAAGAAAAAAGGCAAGGTGTGATGATAGAGAAAACATCGCTGATATAAGTTAATAAGTTGGAACAACTAGCAGTTGAGGGAGAGGGTGTACAAATGCAAGATCAAGAGCTTGCTCAATAGATTGAGCAATTGATTGAAGTGACAGACATGGAGTTGGAACAAGAGTCACATAATGAAGAAACTGACTTGATGCAGAGAGCACCACAGGTCATCCTTCATTCTCCACCACCTCTAGTATCAGAACTAGTCATGATCGAGCAAAGAGATGATGTTCTCCTTGATGATGATCTAGTCATGGATGTGTACAATATATCATTTGATGAGTTGTAGAAAAATATTATATAGGCACGGAGGAAGCACTTTCTGAATAATCACACATCACTTGTATTCATCAAGGAAAGGGTGATAGTGTTAGACACTAGGAAGCATCCAAATTCCCTTACTAAAGCCAACTTGACATATGCATGAGAAAAAAGCTCAAATATTAAGTATCTAATGACTGATAATGAGCAACTGGCAAAGAAATTTCATGCTACTAGGCAAGAGGCAGAACAATTCTCACCAACAAATCAACATGCAGTTTCCACATCGGGGGAGATGCGGAAAGTGATACTTACTGAAGTATCATAACTTGGAGACACCATGCAAAAGATATATGATGGATTTGTCACCATGCTTAAGGAAATTGTCCGTTTTCATGACCAACATTAGCGGAGCAAAGATTTTGCTAAAACTATAAAAAACATACATGTTTCCATTGCCCATGTACACGAGTGGAAAATGTGGTACAAAGGGCCCCCGCTTGACTTAGTGAAGAAGATGACACCACAAATAGAGCTAGAGAAAGTGAATGTTCAAATGTTTATCTAGAACAATGAGAAGCTCACCTTATACATCAACAACAGACATGCCTTATATGTAAGTTTGCACAATATTTTTGGTGTCATGGTGAGAAAGAGCTAGATCCCATCAATCGGTTCCCTCACTGATGATAAACCCAAGAACCAAGTTCGGCTGGAGATTGATGAGTACTTGGAGTAGCTAAGATGAGAAGCCATCAAGGAATACTTGGAGCTAAATAAACATAACATGCAGAAGTATGTCGATGGTTCTGTCAAAGTCAAGACAATGGTTCTCATGCTTTAGAACGAGTTGGATACATGTTCCAAGACAGTGTACCCAAATGCCATGGAAGCTAGAGTCAGCTTCTAGAAAGATAACGTTAAGTAGTTTGGGGACACCATCACACAGTACCAAGGTTTGCACCAATATTCGACCAAGAAGCACCAAGTGGAGGCTGCCAAGTTGGACTTCCCTCAAACTTCAAAATCATAGTGTTTTGTCTTGTTAGGTTGTCTCTACCCTATTTTGTCTTATGTGGGTACATGTGGAAAATGTAATATTATTTTTAATTATATTGTAAGTGAAATTCCAAGTGTCAATATTGGAATATGAAAAGTCATCATGTAATGTAATGTGTCATTTAGAGAAGAAGTCAAAGAGTCACAAATGGGAATGTCAAGGGTCACCCCACCCTTTGTTACAAATAGAACCTCATAACTCATAGAAGTGGATATTTGGAGCCAAGCTTTTGACTAGGCTTACGCTTAGGGAAGGATTTGGAGAATTGTGAAGAGCCTTGACTTCTCCATAGCATAGAGTGAGTATACTTATTTGGAGGATCAGTTATTCTTGACTGTAAAGTTCCACTATTAGGGCTAGTGGTCATGAATGGTGTATGTATGGATGCAACTTTCACTTATAATAATAATATCAGAGCTAACATGCTTTCATGCATATGTTGTTAATGTAGTAGGAATATTCTTGTTTTATTAACAATGTATGTTTTTTAACTTACGCATATGCTTATGAACTACTTTGTATGCATTTGTACGAATCTTGTTGAATGTGTGTTGTTGGATTAACTCATCACTTTAACTTGTGGACTATTCTTCCTTTTAGATTGTGATGTTATTCCGATTGTGTATTCCTTTCAAGCTCCCTACTATTACAGGTTTCTAAGGGGCACACTTAATTTCCCCCCTCCATGTGTTAGAACCTTCATGCATCACACTTGACTCTCTGCAGGGTAACACACTTTTTTCTCACCCGAAGTTATCATACATTCCTCTGCGCACTACCGCGGTCAAGGCATAACACTACCACCCACTGATGGGAATCCTACTCTAAATGGTGTGAGGTCTAGTTGGGAATTCATATCGGGGAGATCCCCTGCATGTTGGCGGGTCCAACACCATCAACATTTTAGGCACTAGAAGGAGGGCCAGATGACAAGTTGAGCCCTTGAATTTTGTTTTGAATTTCTACACATATTTCATGACTTCTGTACAAATCAAGACCTCAACATGTTTTTCTAACTCTACACATTTTGAAGTTCTGACAAGTATTTTTGATGACTTATCTAGATTTATGTTTAACGATGAGGGTGAAATAACCTTGATCAGACACACAATTGCCTTTGCTATTTTCTTTGAAAAGCATGATGTCCCATCTAACAATATTGCTGTGGGTTGTTCACTTTCACGTTCAAAGGGAACACAAAGAAATGGTGTTACAAATTTCTAGTAGCTTCTATACACTCTTTTGAGCAGTTTTTTAGAGAATCATGTCGTGCTTTTGTTCTTTATGACCGTGAAGCCCTTAATAAAAAAAAATTAAAATTGTGAAAGTCACCAGGCGAATATCTTCAAGATTTTCATGATTGTTTTCTTCA
The DNA here is from genome assembly GCA_000404065.3 of Pinus taeda. Lineage (NCBI taxonomy): Eukaryota > Viridiplantae > Streptophyta > Pinopsida > Pinales > Pinaceae > Pinus > Pinus taeda. Next base: position 19,347 of record APFE030323205.1, read on the forward strand.
CTACCATTTTGAATTTCCTGAAGATGAAGTTGACTGAGAATTCTTGGATGAAATATTTCAATATCTTGTTCACGTTTATGAAAATCCACATGAGTTAGAATCTTTCGAACCTCTCCCAACATACCTCGGTGTTAGAGATTCTAAATATGAGATAGATAAGGTTGCTGTCCTAAGTGACCTTCCGTCCCCTTCCCATCAAACAACTCTAGCTCGGTAGGTCGAGGTGGGAGAAGTTGAGAATCCACCTATTGGTTTATCTCCATCTCCTCCTACCCCTCCTGCCTAGGATTTCTGTGCAAATTTGGACTATAACTCCAATGCTTTCCATGAAGTTCCATTTCCTCATCCTCTGTCCTTCGGTCCCTTTTATCCTTTAGATTTTGGTTTGCTGTGTTCATCTGTATCAGATCTCACATGTGATATTCATGAGGATCAAGTTTTGGATAGAGTTGGTGTTGAAAAACCATCCTGCGATATCATTTTTGATGAGGATGTGTAGGAAATTGAACAAAAATATACGGTGAAGGATGATATCCTTTTGTCTGAACCTCTTCCGCTTCATCCTAACATCTTCCATGATTCTATCAGTTATGTTCCATCTTATGAAAATTCATTTCCAGATGTTTCTATTTTTGACCATTCGTAGAACACGTGGAAATCCAGTTTTGCATTTCAATGCAGAGAGGACAAATCTATCTTCCTTGATCCTCCCAATCTCTCATCTTACCTTTCTAGAAACATAGATGGTGAAATTTATTGTCTTGCATAATCCCCTATTTATGATTCAACAGATCATGAGGATGCCTTTGTCCATCATCTTGAACTTTCTGATTGTGGATGTCATGATCTTTTCATTCATTCATCTGATAACAATTCTGATTTGTCTATTGTTTATCTTTCGAAGCCACTGATCTTTGATGAGCCATATTCCGATGAATTGGCAACTCCTCAAGATGTTGAGGCACTTTAGCCCGAGCTAATGGTTATGTTAGGATCTCGTGGCCTTGAGGTCAGTTCCACTTTGGATCAGAAATTTGTTGAATCTTTCCAGGCTCCTCATCACTCTGTTGTTCACGTTGAAAATCAATCTATCTTAACATTTTCGCATCCTCCACTAGAATCACATAATCCTATTGCTCAAGCATCGGAGGAGTCGTATGTAGAAAGCATTGTTGCAAAACAAAAGTTTTATTCTTTCATTATGTTTTCTCACTTTTCAAGTTCGAAGGTGTGTACTTGCTTGTCTTCCACTCACAATGTGTTAGGACACCATGATACATCTGTAGAGTGCCTTTCATGTGCTTTTTATTTTTACTTCTCTACGGATTCATTCAAGCTTTGAATGTATTAGTCTGCATTGTTTTATCTTTCTCGTTTGTTGATTTACTTGTATATCTTTCTTTTTGATCATGCTATTGCCTTCATGGTACAACTAATGTGCCAATGGTTGCATTGGAAATATCACTTTGCATGAGTTGGCCTATGTTATGCTTAGGTTAGGAGTAGGAGTAGTTTTTCTTTCCTTGTTTGTTTCTTGATTTGCTTGATTTATCTTTCTTTTTCTTGCTTATTTCCTTTGTTTCTTTGCTTTTGCACCCGTAGGTTAGTTTTTGCATGAAACTGTGTTTGGCTTCTTAGAAAATCAAGTTGAAGTTCAAGAGGAACTTGTAAAAATATTAGCATTTGGTTATCTACCTATTCCCTCTTTTTGTGTGAATCTTGCATTTCTTCTAGTCGATGATACCCTAATGGAAAATATGTTCCTTTCGGAGAGAGTCATGATGAAATCATGACGCTTGCACTCTTAAATAGTACCTCCTACTCTAATTGGTTTTCTATTTTTTGTTAACCCTTGTCAACTCATTCAAGTATAGTAAGGAGAGGGGGAAAACCTTAATAAGTATGTCAGAGGTATATATAAATATTCTTTTATGAAGGGACAACTTCTTCCACTATCAATAAGTCAAGATCCCTCTTCCATCTCATGAAATAAATAAGTTCCTATGCATAATTTTTTGAGAATGAAATGAAAAGTAGAAAAATAAAATAAAGGGTGAAAGAAGAGAAAGACTTCTTGCGCAGAGAGGTGAAGCAAGTAACTCCACCAGGGTACTACCCTAGATTGTTGGCAACAAAGCAATGTTTGTGTTCCTGAAGTGACTCTGCCAGGGTACTCTCTAGGCTTGATGGCAACGGAGCAACACCAAAGATGAAACTAAAACTCTGACAATCTATTTTACTTGTGCATCTATATACCCTTCATCCCCAATCGAAAAAATTCAGTTTGACTTGGCTTGGTATGTGTGCTACTAATAAAGAGAATGGTAAGGACTACATCTTTAACTAAATTTAAGTGAAGAAGCTATGATAATCAAAGAATTGAACAATACTTTTGGAAGAGTTAGACTTGCTTTGCATGAGACAAGGTCCACACAAAGAGCTAGAGTTCTACTAGTGTGTCGCCAATGTTGTAGCTGCTACAACCACCCTCCAAGATTTTGCCTATAATTCGATTTTGGAGCCTTCCTTCTAAACAAAAAAAATTCATGTTACACCAATCCAGTTATCCATGCTTTGAATGAGACTTATCCTTTCATCTTGGCTTGTATTTTCTCACTTAGTTGATTTGCTGACCCACAAGTCGATATCCTGACTTGGTCCCACAAAAGTTCTAGGCTTGCCTCAGAAAACTACATAATTCTTGAGGGTAGCTAGCCTTGTTGTTGAAAATTGTGCACTCCTGACTGTCAGTGAGGCTTGAGCTCTAGAAATGCACAGTCATGGAGGGGCATCCCAAAGTTGAGCTCAGAAACTATGCAGAGCTCACTGTGCTTAGAAACTGCACAGTGCATGAGTCATAGAGTTGCCCAATCCTTCCTAGAACTACGTTGTATTTCCTTGAACTGCATGGTAGTTTTCCCAAAAATGAAAAAAAAATCCCTAAAAATTATGGATCTATTTTTAGTAGCCTGAAGGAGGCAGTTGCATTATTTTTAGAAACTGTCGCCAAGTGTCACTTTTTCCTTGATTTTAGGCATGCACGTCATAAACCCTAACTTGGCCAAATATATTTAACCGATGCTGCTATAACTCATTTTCACACTCGATCTTGGAGCTATAGCATTCTCAAAGAGATCAAGGAGACTTCGGTGCGATCGTCATTGCTTTTTTGGGTGAGTTTTCTTTTTTCATCTTTTGCCTTTTTTTTTGTCGCTTTTTGTTGTTTAGCTTGTGTGAGTGTTGTTTCACTTATTATTTGTATGAATTATGACCTTTTAACTTGTTTTAGCTTGTAGAAGTGTTGTTCCAAGTTATATATTGTATCTCTCAAGTGTCACATGAGTTTTCCCATTTTTGCACCAACTGCCGCCGTTGTAGCGACTCTCCTCACTTGCTTTATTTTCCTTCAATTTAATCAATTTATACACTTTTTTCACATGAATGCGTCAACACTTAGTCAGATATGCACTTAATATCACACCATATTTCAGATCTACTTTTTTTTTCACACTCCCCTTGGGGAGATCTGCGTCCCCTTGCTCGGATCTCATTGTGCACAGCTAGATCTGTGAAATCTGGAGACTCAAGCCTATGGGTTGGCTTATGGAATTATGCAAAGCCTAGCTTGGCCTGGCTCCAACTATGCACTGCATAGTTTCAGGATCTAGTTTCCTAGCTTGGTCATTGAGACTATGCAATGTGTAGTCTCTCCTAGGCCCTAGCCTAGACTAAATTGTGCATTGCGCAGTTCCAATCATCAAGCTCCCACATCGATGACTAGGAAAACACAATGTGTAGTTACCACAGTCAGTCAATCACCTCTGTTAGTCAAAATTGTGCAATCCTTCCCATCATGTGCCTAGCTTGCTGCTTGATCTTATCTTGAGGTTGTTTTTCTTTTAGTTGACATTTTCTTGCCATTAGTTCCTTCTCTATCCCACAGGTACAACAATTGTTGAGCATCTCTCTAGAAATTATAGTTAACATGGCATCCAAGAGAGTTTCATCAAAGGAAACCACCGAGAGAAGTAATGGGGAATAAATTGATCATATATGAGTGGATTTACCAGTGTACAAAAATACTCAGTTGTTCATTGAGAAGGGAACAACACTAACATGAAAGCCACTCAAAGATACTTTTGTAGAGGACTTCAAGGTTAAATTAGAAGATTGACATGTTTATCTTAGCATCCAATGGTTAGGATTATACAAGCTTGCATGCATTTACCCCATCTTCCCATGTGCAGACATCATTAGCTGTATTATCTCACATACGGATGAACAAACTATGAAATTGAGTAGTGCTAGCAGGAGAGAGATTTCCACCTTCAGGGTAGAGAACTTTCAATATATGTATCACTTGCCTAAGCCAAGGAAGTGCATGGACTCACTCTTCTATGCCACCCATAGTTATGTGAACATGAGATACATTGTCAAGCGATGGGTGAAAGAACCGTCGAAGTTAGAAAAACACCCACCCATGCTTACAACATAAAGTCCCTTAGGGAGGCTTACTATTTCTTGATCATATTTTCTTGCAGAATATATGGTCAAGAGAACACATAAACCTTTGTTGAAGGGTGGGTAGTCTTACTAGACTAGTTGGTGAATGATGGGAGGCAATTCAATTAGTCGAATTTGTTAGCTCATCACTTGAAGTTCCATGTGGCTAAGGCTCAGAATCCACCCAATAATGAGCAAGAAAGGTTCTACATGTCCGCATATTTACCAGATGCAATATGTGCCCAACAATAGTTCCCTATCATGAGTTGGACATGGACACCGTAAGAGACTACTGTCAACATCTATTACAAGTTTCTTTCTGATTACAACTATCAAGGAGTGATGTCAAGGCTAACTTACCATTTTATCATCCCGTTATATAAGCTTGTATTTAAGTAGGATCCACCTTGCATGTCTCGAGAAGCAATGGAGGCGATAGTAAACATTGCATATTGGTATGCCTCACTAGGTGGCACCTTCAATTGGCGGAGAGAAGCCTCCACTGTTCTACCAATGTATGCCATTGAAAAAATAATCATGCAAGAAGTCTCATGCCACCTTGCTATAGGGTTATCAACATGATTGCATAGGAAGAAAAAAGTGCCATGGCCTGCTCTTCCTTTTGCTGATCGTATTATATGAGATTATTTGCTATATAGATGAAGATGCCTAGACTAAGGACATAGTGAAATTCGAGTTTGGTACCAAGGAATTTAATCTGTATCATCCCCATGGTATTTTCAAGGACCACTGTATGTGAATGTACTTTTCGTGGATCCATGGGACATTTCATTGGCCAAAGGAGGACCCTTGGAGGTACTATTACAATACCTCCAGACTCAATGAGTTGGTCAATTTAGCAAGAACTTGGAAGGATTATCTATAGACAAAAATAGATCCGGAAGCAGCAACAACAACAAAAGAATGAAATAATCCAATGCAGGACAAGGGAAAGAGGAAGATTGTTGAGAACCTAGAGGGAGAGAAAAGCTACAAAATGAAGGGAGTTCTAATTCTGCAGAAGGAAAATTTGGTAGCGGAAGAAAAGAGGGGGTAGCATATGAGGAGAGTAGAGAGAAGAAAGAGAGAAAATCAGAGGCTGCAGGAAGCATAATTGAAGTTGCAACATGTTGGGCATGGAATGCCCCAAGGCATGTTTTGGGGCTTAAAGCCCAAGTTTTGACCGAATTTTGTTGTAAAGCTTCATGAATTGTGGGTGCGGAGCGCGAAGTCATAATAGAGTCACAGGGTTGTCTGCCCTAGTTTTGTAATGTAATGTCGGCTAGATAGACTTACCCATGGTTCACGAACCATGGGATTGTATAAATAGAGCGAGGCTCTAAGTGTATAAGATAGCGAAGGGAGAATAGAAGAAGAGAAGTCTAAGTGATTGAGTCATAGGGCGAAGTGTGTCTTTGGGTCGTAGAGTAGGAGAAGGCTATGTAGCTGAGTGCACGAACCCCTGCAATTGAGTACGCAGGGAAAATCGAGTCTGTAATCATGGAACGAATGAATAAAGTGAAGTTTGGTTATAATTCTTTGTATCTATTCTTGGGTTAATACATGATTGATATAACTTGCAAATATACTGTTTATTTACTGCCCGCACCTGTATGAATGTTTTATGTTGTTAAGTATAACTCAAAGCACTCAAGTAGGCAAAGATAATTAACTAACATTGGAATATAGGCAAGGTATTGGGTAATAGTGCAAAACATGACACAATCGAGGGATAGGGTTGCACGAAGGTAGTGTATTAGATCACGAGGAACAGGAAGGTGTGTGAAGCACCCTGCACGCAAGGAGAAACTGCGGACCAATCGAACTCATCAGACCTCTCCGGGGTGCGGAAACCTGGTTCTAGCACCCTCCCATACTACTTCGGGTGAGACCTCAGTCCGCACTCTACGGACTATTTCTGAAAGGGCCAATAGTACTGGAATTTGTTTGGCTAATTAACTTTGAACCTGGGTTAGGCCCCAACAAGCCAACAAATGGTTCTGTTGTTGGGACTAGGATCTCCATAAATATGTCTGATGTCGTACCACTATAATATGAGAAAGAAAGATATTGAGGAGTGGTTGGATAGAAAGATTCACAAGTTCGTAGTGCAGGAAAAAAGGAATTTGCGATTATCAAAGGAAGATTGGTTAGATTACTACTTATATACGGAAATCCACAAAATTTTCTTTGCATCCTTCCCTACTGAGTTGTACGAGCGGATCATGAAGCTAGCAGATAGCTGAGGAAGGTGTAAACTTGACAAAACTATTGTGTGGACTCCAAAGTTGGTGCATAGACCGGAAGCATCAGAAGATAGGATCACGCACACTGTTGATCACTGGATCGATCGAATCATCAAAGGATTCGCCACTGAATTCGTGGTAGATACTTCCATCAGCTATAGCGAGGTAGAACGATGCTTCCTTAAGGGAACACGAGGTAAGTACGTTAATTCTTTGAACACATGGATTAAAATTCTAATGTGTGAAAAGTAGATTATGTGAATAAATTGATGTTTGGGGCTACGGGGAGTGGGAGGATCTACAGAAATGAAGGTAGCACAGAACTAGAAACTAGCCCCTTGATTTCACCTCTGCACAAAGGTGAAGAAGAGTTCACGAAGGTTTCAACAAGGAGTGAGGTTAATCTAATAAAGCAGATAATTCCACGCATACCACCCCCACCCACACCAGCACCAATCTCACCATCTTCACCCCCGACTTCACCCATACCACCTCCGCCACCATTGTGAAGTAGTATGGATAGCATGATAAAGATACCAGCGTTCAAAGGAGTAGGGAATGAAGATCCAGGCCAATTTTGGTTCATGGTAAAAATGGTATGGGAAGCACAGGGTGTTAAAGACGACAATATAAAGAAGGAAATGTTGGTCAGCACTCTGCAGGATCGCGTGATGACCTGGTACATTAAGCATTCCAATGACAATATGAATTTGGGGATAGCGTATATCCAAGCTGCGCTAAACAAGGAATTTAGTAGACCAAAATCAGAGGCATAGTCGATCATTGGATTCAAGGAAATCACAATGCTACTAGTCGAAAACCCGTGGGAGTTGGATCAAAGATTGAAGTGCACAATTCACGAAGTGAACATGACCTTAACAGATGGGCAATAAAGTGAATAGTTTGTAGCCTCATTAACACTACATCTACAGAATGCGTTATTGCAACAAAGGCTAACAACTTAGGATAAAGCTTTGGAGGTTGCTATGAGATTGCACGAGACTCTGATACAAGATCCTAACTTGGGAGTCTAGAAGATCCACACGCAGTTGAAAAATTTGTGTCTAGAGATGCAAAGTTTGAAACAAGACAAGACGGCTCATCCAGAAGTGTGCGACAAGGTATGGTGCGTAAAGTGCAAGGGCCAGGGGCACGATAAGGACCACTTCCCAGTGTTTGCAAATTACCTTGTGGGAAGAGGACCAATGCCATTGAGACCAAAGGCACAAGTAGGGCCCAACGTGGTGCCTGCATTATGGTGCGTGATTTATAAGAGTAGGAGGGAAGCATGCTACAGATAATTGCCATCTAGGACAAAAGTATACACATAATTCCTAGGAGTTGTTCTGTAATTTTTGTAGGTCAGTAGGCCATGATGAGTGCACCTGTAGAAGTTATGAACTAATGATGGATCAGACTCCTACCTACAGAGTTCAGGCCAAAACACAGGCTCTTGATCAAAACACAGGGATGCCGTGCACTGGATTTTAGGGGCTTGGATGAGGCTGAGGAGGAATGGGACGAGGAAGAGGTCATGACCAACTGATATGTTATAATTGCAGAGGGCCAGGACATTATGCCAACGACTATACAAATCCAATGTGATCATCGTGCTTTTATTGTACATTGTTTGATAATGAGACAGAGGACTGTCCAACACTGATAGCGAAGCTACACGATAAAGGAGCACACCAACCTCCCCCGACTCAAAACCTACAAATGATGAGGTTTGAGCCAGACGAAGAAGAACATAATGTAAATATTGTGCTCCGAAGTGGTATTACGATAGGGGATGACAAAGGCAAGCTACCCGAAGAAAGTATTTGGGTTCGCAAAGCACCAACAAAGGAACCAAAATTTGATTTGGAGCGCACTAAGGAGAAATTCATGGAAGCTAATAATAGCTTCATGGATGTCTCCACATTAGGAAGTAACGACAGACTAGAACGAGAAATGGACCCATCGATGCTCACTACATTCTTGGAGACATGCATGAAGCTACTGTGTGACAACAAGGCTGTGAAGGGACTGCAAGAACTCATAACTAAATGTGTTGGGACCATGCTAGGAGAACCACGCGTAGATTGGAAGCTCGGGAAGCACGCGATGCAAATAGGAAGAGAGATGAGATTGACCACGCAGATTGGGGAATACGAAATGGATCAAGTGATTTTGGATTTAGGATCAGACACGAACGTCTTGCCAAAGCATACATGGGAGCGCATGAGTAGGCCTGTGATGCAATGGTCTCCTATCCAACTGCAAATGGTGAACCAACAAAATATCCTACCTATGGGAAGATTGCAGGGAATAATAGTAGATATCAAAGGTGTGAGTGCACTAGCTGATTTCGAAGTGATAGAGATTGTTGATGACAACAATCCATATCTTGCGTTACTAGGAATAGATTGGGCCACTGACATGAATGGAGTGATAAATCTAAAGAAGTGCAAGATGATTTTTGAGAAAAAGACACCGCGCATAATGGTATCTTTAGACTTTTGGTAGAAGGATCACGTTACATAGAACCAGTGCACGACAACAATAACAACAACGATCTGGACTGAATCTACAAGATAACTGTGTAGGACCAAGACTAGGTAAATCCCACTGCGGATGGCTGAATCTCTTGGGAGCACGAAAGCTCCTACACATCAGATTCTGATGAAGAGATAGAACAATGGTAGAATCGGTTACACGAGGTAACCACGCACAACTGTAACATGATGATAAGGTCACTGCACTGCATAGCAACGGAGAGCAAATACCTACATATGTATGATGGGTTAAGCGAGGTGGAGGAGTTCCTAAACAAATTTGAAAAAGAAGTGCCAAAACAACAACGTTTCAATGCTCTGAAATGGGTACTGTGCACTATGCTCGGAAGGTGGTGGGGTACGCACCAGCAGAGTTTTAAGGACCGGCTCAAATGCAAAAGAATGATGTGCCTACAATTTTGGAAGCCTCAGATGAGGTTAAAAGACAAGTATGATGGACAAGATGATCCATGAGCACACCTCACGAAGTGGACCAAGGTCTATGGGGAAGAGCCCCAACCTGAGTGGGTGCACATGTTCTATCATACCCTGGATATTATACCCATGAATTGGTATATAGAAATGGAGCTCTGCAATGGCATGAATGGATGGGATATCTTGCATGAAGGATTCCTATTAACCTTCATGTTTGAGGATCGCTGGTGGGATACTATTGATGATGTGCTACAAGCAGTAAAAGCAGTTATCTTTAAAATACCCCAGGAGCCAGTGGGAGTGCTTCAGCCTGAATGGGCAACCCAGCTGAGCTGCGTGCTGGAGTGTTACAATGTAAACATTGAGGAAGACAATGAAGATCCATGCAAAGTTAACATTCCAGAAATTGAAGGATATCTTGAGGTTCAAGGGCCACTGATTGAAGACCCTGCCATTACCACGCTAGTAAAAACAAAGTAGTTAAACATAACCGAAGTATGCAATGGTCAGTGACTACCGTGATGATGCCATGGTGGATAAGGTTTTTGAGTTACTCCGCAAGTACCAAGACTTATTCTCAACCAAGATCACATACTTAAAGGGGATTGTTGGTGATTTAGGGATGATGAAGATCACCCTAAAACTCGACATGAAGCTAGTTAAGCAGAGGCCTTACCACTTGAATCCGAAGAATCTGATTGGGTAAGCCTTATGGTAGTACATGAGAAGAAGCAGAAGGGTGAGATAAGAATATGTGTGGACCTTAGGAAATTGAATGATGCTTGTGTGCACGACCCATTCCCAACTCCGTTCATAGACGAAGTATTGGAAAATGTCGGCAGGAAAGAAGCCTATTCGTTTACTGATGGGTTATCAGGGTACCACTAGATCAAAATCACGCCAGAATATAGGAGCAAGACCACCTTCACAACTGAGTGGGTCTGCTTTCAATACACCGTTATGCTGTTCAGATTGAAAAATGCATCGGCCATCTTTTCGTGCATAGTTGTTGCAACATTCAAAGAGTATATCCACGAATTCCTGGAGGTCTATTTGGATGATTGGACTGTATTTGGATTGGCTAAGCACTATGTAGCGAGCCTACACTTGATACTGGATACTTGCCAATGACACGAAATTGCGCTGAACCTTAAGAAGTGTATGTTCCTCATTCCCTTTGGGAACCTACTGGGACATGTGTTCTGCAAACAGGGCCTAATGGTAGACCCCTCAAAAATTGCAGTAATTCTGAATTTGGAAGCACGGTGCAGTGTTAAACAGTTGCACGCTATCTTGGGACATACAGGGTACTACAGGAAGTTCATCAAAAGCTACACCTAGATCATCGAGCCAATGGAGAAACTATTGAAAAAAGATGTCACATTCTGCTGGAATGATGATCGCATGAAGAACCTGGATGTACTAAAAGAGAAATTGGTCTCTGCCCCAATCCTAGTCTTCCCAAAATGGGATGTGGAGTTTCATGTCCATTTTGATGCGTCATGTATCGCACTGGGGGTGGTGCTCAAACAAGAGGGCGGAGAAGGCTTATATCACCCTGTCGCATTTGCAAGTTGCAGGCTGTCCAAAGCGGAAAAGAACTACTCCATGACTGAGCACGAGGGGTTGGGTATGGTATACATGCTCCAAACATACCAACACTATTTTCTAGGAGGAAATTTCAATATGTATACAGACCATTCCATGCTAAAATACTTGGTCAATAAGCCTGTGTTGGGGGGGTGCATATGCAGGTGGCTCTTATTGTTCCAAGAATATCATTTTGAGGTCGTGGTAAAGCTCGGACACCTGAATGCAGGGCCGGATCACTTGTCACGTATTGAGATGGGTGAGGAACCTAATAGTTTGGAGGAAGGATTAACTGATGTGAAAATCTTTGCTATGCCTATCACAGACGGACACTTTGAAGATATAATCCACTTTTTGAAAACAGGGACTGTGCCAAAAGAATACTTCGTCCAACAGAAGAAGGAATTGGTGGTGCACACGACAGATTTTTCTGTCATCGTGGGGCACCTATAAAAAATGGAAAATGATGAGATACTGCGAAGGTACGTACTTGAATTTTAACGAAGTCAAGTCTTAGAGGAAGCACATGGGGTCATTGCAGGAGAACACTATGCAGGATGATCAACCACACAAAAGATTCTCTGCGCTGGGTTGTGGTGGCCAACCCTTCATTAGGATTCAAAAGCACATTGTAAGGCCTGTGATATATGTCAAAGGACTAGTAAACCATTGTGGAGGGATGAGATGCCTTTGAATCCACAAATAACGTTGCATCCCTTCAAAAACTGGGCAATCAACTTTGTAGGACCTACCAAACCCCAAGGAAAAACGGGCGCGTGCTACATCACCATCCTGACAGAGTACCTGACTCGCTGGGTGGAAGCGCAACCGGTCAAAGACTACACGGCCGCCATGACTACAAAGTTTTTATTTGAACACGTGTTGACACGATTTCACTGCCCGAAAATATTAATGAGTGATTGCGGTACACATTTTGCTTAATGACACCATCAACACATTCACAGAAGAGTTCCAGATGTACCATCAGAAAAGCACACTGTACCACCCACAAGCCAATGGGACAGTAGAAGCATTCAACAAAATACTAGAAATGACGCTAACCAAAGTATGAAACACACAGTGAAGCGATTGGGACTTGCATGTACTTGCAGTACTATGGGCTTATAGGAAAGCTTGCAAGAAACTGATAGGACAAACACCTTTCCGATTAGTTTATGGCATGGAAGCTGTCATGCCAAAGGAGTATATCGTACCTAGTTTGCGCATAACAGCACTCACAAGTGTGACGGACCGCGACGCCCTAGAAGAAAGCCTCACACAGTTGGAAGAAATTGAGGAGGAATGCTTCCTGACCAACTTTCATGAAAAGGTGCAAAAGCAACGTGAGAAGGTCTGACACGATCGCCATATTAAGTTGCACACCTTCAATATAAATGATTTAGTGTTGTTGTATGATAGTAAGTTTGATAAATTCTCGGGAAAGTTCAAAATGCATTCGCTGGGACCATACATTGTTAAGGAGGTCACAGATGGAGGCACGGTATATCTAGTCAAACTAAATAGAGAACCTTTCACAGGCAAAGTGAATGGCAACTGCTTGAATCCCTACATGGGTAACCCGACTATTTGACTAGCCAGCAGAAGCATAGTTTTCGCACTCCAAGCATCCAGACAACTACGCAGGACTATTAAAAATGAAAGGGATACCAACATAGATACAGAGAAGAAGAAGTCTCAGAACAACGTATGTAATAGATCCAGCCAATAGCAGCTCAGTGTGCTACTGACCTCTGCACAATTCGAGAACAATTGGAGGGACTCTATGCCAAGATCACTGTGCCAACAGAGTGATTCGAGGGCGAGTCATGATGTTTGTGTTGGGGGCCGGTTGGGCATGGAATCCCCCCTAAGGCATGTTTTGGGGCTTAAAGCCCAAGTTTTGACCTAATTTTGTTGTAAAGCTATGCGAATTGTGGGCGCGGAGTGCAAAGTCATAATAGAGTCACAGGGTTGTACGCCCTAGTTTTGTAATGTAATATCAGCTGGATAGACCTACCCATGGTCCATGGACCATGGGATTTTATAAATAGAGTGAGGCTCTAAGTGTATAAGATAATGAAGGGAGAATAGAAGATGAGAAGTCTAACTGATCGAGTCATAGGGAGAAGTGTGTCTTTGGGTCATAGAGTAGGAGAAGGCTTTGCAGCTGAATGCGCAGGGCAAATCCAATTTGTAACCGTGGAAAGAATCAATAAAGATAAGTTTGGTTATAATTCTGTGTATCTGTTCTTGGGTTAATACATGATTGATATAACTTACAAATATATTGTTTATTTACTGCGTGCACCTGTATGAATGTTTTATGTTGTTAAGTATAACTCAAAGCACTCAAGTAGGCAAAGATAATTAACTAAAATTGGAATATAAGAAAGGTATTGGGTAATAGTGAAAAACACGACACAACCACGGGATAGGGCCGCGCGAACGCAGTGTATTAGGTCACGAGGAACGGGAAGGTGTGCGAAGCAACCTGCACGCAAGGAGAAACTATGGACTAGTCGAACTCATCAAACCTCTCCAGGGTTTGGAAACCTAGTTTTAGCACCCTCCCATACTACTTCGGGTGAGACCTCAGTCCGCGCTCCGCAAACTGTTGCCAAAAGGGCTGGTAGTACCAGGATTTGTGTGGCTAACTAACTCTAAACTTGGGTTAGGCCCCAACAAGCCAACATAGTAGATGGAGAAGAAGCTGAAGGAAGAACATGAGTTGAGGAGGATAGAAAGAGAAAAGAAGTAGAAACATGAAGAAGAACAAAGGCAAGGCACAATGATAGAGTAAGAAACACCCATATAGGTTGATGAGTCGTAACAACCAACAATTGAGGGAGAGGGTGAATAGATGTAGGATCAGGAACTTTCTCAGTAGATTGAGAAATTGATTGAAGTGATATACATGGAGTTGGAACATGAGCCACATAATGAACAAATTGACATGATGCCGAGAGAACCTCATGTCCTCCTTCAGTCTCTGCCACCTGCAGTATCAGAACTAGCTTCAAGCGAGAAAGGAGATGTTGTTGTCCTTGATGATGATTTGGTCATGGATGTGTACAATCTGTCATTTGACGAGTTGCAGAAGAATATTGTACAGGTGCGGAGGAAGCACTTTACGGATGATCACACATCACCTACATTCATCAAGGAAAGGGTGATAGTATCAAACACCAAAAAGCATCCAACTTCCCTTGTTGAAGACATATCGGCCTATGCAGGAGCAAAAAGCTCAAATTTTAAGTATCTAATGACCAAGAATGAGCAACTGAAAAATTACTTGCAGGCTGCTAGGCAAGAGGTAGAACAATTCTAAGAAAGAATGCAACATGGATTTTTCACATTGGGGGAGATGAGGAAAGTGATACTTGCTAAAGTATCATAACTTGGAGACACCACGTGGAATACCTATGACATATTTTTCACCGTGCATAAGGAAGTTGTTCATTTTCATGGCCAACAAGAACAGAGCAAAGAGTTTGTTCAAACTCTCAAAAATATACATGACGCCATCACCCATGTACAATAGTGGACAATGGAGTACAAAGGGTCCCCACTTAACTTAGAGACAAAGGTGAAGCCACAGGTAGAGTTGGAGAAAGTGAAGGTTCAAATGTTGATCCAACGAGCATCTTGCCTCATTCATCGGTAGCATACAGGACCCATATGTGCGGTTTGACAATAGTTTGGATGATATGGTGAGAAAGCACCAAATCCCATCAATCGGTTCCCTCACCAATGCTAAACCCAAGAACCAAGTCTGACTAGAGATCGATAAGTACTTGGAGAAACTAAGATGATAAGCCACCAAGGAATACTTGGAGCTGAATGCACATAACACAAAGAAGTACATTGGTGGTCCCGTCAAAGTCAAGACAATGTTGCTCATGCTTCAGAACAAGTTGGATATAGGTTCCAAAACAGTGTACCCGGATGCCATGGAGGTTAGAGTCTACTTCCAGAAAGATATCGTCAAGCAGTTTGGGGACACCATCACATAGTACCAAGGTTGGCAGCAATATGTGACTGAGAAGCACCGAGTTGGAATTCCCCCAAACTTTAGAATCATAGTGTTTTGTCTTGTTAGGTTGCCTCTACCCTATTTTTTCTTATGTGGGTACATGTGGAAAATGTAACATTATTTGTAATTATATTGTAATTGAAATTCCAAGTGTCAATATCAGAATATCAAAATTCATCATGTAATGTAATGTGTCATTTAGAGAAGAAGTCAAAGAGTCACAAAGGGGAATGTCAAGGGTCACCCCACCCCTTGTTATAAATAGAACCTCATAACTCATACAAGTGGCTTTTGGGAGCCAAACGTTTGGCTAGGCTTAGGCCTAGGGAAGGCTTGGGAGTATTGTGGAGAGCCTTGGCTTCTCCATAGCATAAAGTGAGTATACTTATTTGGAGGAGCAGGTGTTCTTGGCTGTAATGTTCTACTATTGGGGCTAGTGGTTGTTAATGGTGTATGTATGGATGGAACTTTCACTTATAATAATAATATGAGAGCCAACATGCTTTCATGCATATGTTGTTAATATATTAGGAATATTATTGTTATATTGGAAATGTATGTTATTTAAATTACACATATGCTTATGAACTACTTTGTATGAATTTTTACAAATCTTGTTGAATGCGTGTTGTTGGATTAACTCATCACTTTAACTTGTGGACTATTCTACATTTTATCTTGTGATGTCATTCCACTCATGTGTTCCTTTCAAGCTACATATTAATATAGGATTCTATGGGGCACACTTCCTTTTCCCCCTCCATGTGTTGTAACCTTCATGCATCACACTTGACTCTCTGCAGGGTCACACACTTTCTCTCACCCAAAGTTATCATACTTTCCTCTGCGTGCTACCACTGTCAAGGCATTACACTACCACCCACTGATGGGACTCCTACTCTAAATGGTGTGAGGTCTAGTTAGGACTTCATATCGGGGAGATCCCTTGAATGTTATGTTAGAAAATTATATATTACAGAGCAATGGAACACATGAAATATATTGTAGAAATATAAACACATAAAACACATAAAACAAGAGAGACATAGATATACATGGTTCACCCAATTCAGACTATTTCCACGGAGAAACAACCAGTCCTTCTTTTTATATTATCCAAAAAACTGAAGAGATACAACCTACAACAGATCTGTTGTAATTCCCTCTTCACTATCACACAATCTCCTCTCTCTTTCTCACTCAGAATACAGATCTGCATAGATGCAATACAATTCCCTCATATATAGCGAGGGGTTGCCTTCTAGGGGAAAAAACCCTAAATTAAACATAACTTCTACCGTCAGATCTTTGCCTAATGAATGGCCTAGATTGACTATGAAATTACAACATTTTACAGGGTAATTTTACATCTTTTTTTAACTTCGGGGGCATTGCCCCTGATCCCCCACCGGGGGGGGGG
>APFE030323205.1:36120-49191 GCA_000404065.3 Pinus taeda
GGGGGGGGGCGCGGGGAGGGGCTCCAAATAATCGTTGCCGCCCCCCTAGACCCCCCTGGAAGTGCACATTTTACGGGTGGTGTTGTCACCACATTATGAACTGGGGTCCAATGTAATGATACCTATGAATAAAGAATATAATCAGGCTCCACACCCAACATGTTGGTGGGTCCAACACCGTCAACATAATTGTCCACAACTTCCCTATGTCCTTCTTCATCTTCGCGGTGCTATTCTTTGCTAGTAGCTTCAATGGGCTATCCTAGGTCACCCCACCTTCGATTTTTCCTTTTTTCTATAGTTTGGGGGTGCCTTTTCCTTGCTTCATATTCACATATATAAAGTCTCACTTCTTCTCTTTAGATTTCTACTCAATCTTGACAATGTATCAGAATGTAGCGCCAATCGAGGAGATGTCCAGTAACTAGATCTCATCCTGGATGTGTTTGTGTATAAAAAAATGGTACTTAAGTACCAAATTCTGCTCATAATCCTTGATACCCAACGTTGTGTGAAGGATATGAAAAATATTTGTGAAATTTGACATGTCTTGGTCCCTTCCTTTCCACAGTGTAGTCCATTTTATGTACTTATCTTCATAGCTCCTGATAGGGTAATATTGTTCCTTAATGGCGTGTAAAAAAGAATTCCAAGTGGGTGTGCCAATGTGACTAAAAATAGTGAGGGTTCCCTCTCATCCCTTTGCTCACAACAGGTTTCGCACTAGTCCTTGACATGGGGGGAAACTTTAAGGGGTGCAAAAGTAATCTTTTCCCTTTTGGAAAAATCATGAACCAAAAAATATCCTTCCAATAGATTTAATCATTTATCTATGGCATATACATCTATCTGGCCTTCAAATATGGGAATGTCAAAGTTGACTTGTACCTTAGAGGGCGTGGCTCCTTCGTGGTGGATGCTAGATGAAGATGCATTGCCTAGGGGAATCTGTCGAAGGATCTCGAAAATTGTCCATTATCTCATTCCTTTGTCACTGGAGGGATTCTTCAAGTAATATTTTGAAATGATATCCTTATCTCTCATATTTCTTTTCTTTCTCCATGGGAGGTTGTTGGGGTTAGTGAGGCTGATCTTGCAAAGGTTCAACTAGTTTAATCCCTAACTCCTTATACCTCAACCTTGTTAGGGACATGCAAAAAAAAGAAAAGAGAGAGTAGACCGCTTTGATACCACTGATATGGATTTATCAAAGAACAAAATGAAGTATGGATATAAACATAAACACATAGCTACAACAAAAACACAACTTCAATTCTCTAATAAAAAAGTACTGAAAATTGTTTACATGCATAATGGAAATAAACTAGCTCGGGCGATGGTAGCTTAGCTCTATGTTGTAGCAGCTACAACCACGCGTCAAAATTTTGCTATGCTTCAATTTTGGAGCCTTCCTTCCTATCAAAAAGAGATTTTCTTACACTAATTTAGGTATTCCTGCATCGATTGAGACTTATCCTTTTCATTTGTGCTTGTGTTGGCTGGTTTCCACACTTAACTGATATTTCTATATCACAAGCTACACTCTTGACTTGGTCACAAACAGTTCTGGGCTTGCCTTCAGAAACTATGCAATCCTTGAGGAAAAGCATCCTTGATGGTTGGAATTGCACTATTCAGATTGGAAGTCAACCTTGATTTCATAAATTTTGCAGTCATGGAAGGAAACCCAACATTGAGTCTAGAAATTGTGCAATCCCTCACTGAGCTCAAAAACTGCACAATGCATTATGCCCAAAAGTTACCCAGTTTCCTAGAATTACACATCTTTCCTGACATCATGCATGGAAAGTTTCCCCAGAAAAGAAAAAATAAAAAAATCTAAAAAAGGAAAGAAGGAAAAAAAGAATCCGTAAAAAATAGGCATCCATTATTAGTATCATGAAGGAGGCACACTCGTTATTTTTAAAATTTTCTGCCAAGTGTTGCTTTTTCCTTGATTTTAGGCATACACGTTATAAACCCTAATTCACTCATATCTGTTTAATCAAAACCTCTAGAGCTCATTTTAAAATTCTATATTGGGGATCTAGCATTCTTGAAGAGATCAAGGAACCGTTGGTGCGGTCCTCGTTGCTTTTCCAGGCGAGTTTCACTTTTATCGTCTTTTTACACTTTTTTTGTTTCTTTTTGTCGTTTCTCTTGTGTGAGTGTTGTTATGCTTATTTATCTTCATGGTTGTGAGCATTTCCAATAATTTTAGCTTGTAGAAGTTTTGTTCAAATTTGTCGTTTTACTTTCACAAGTGTTGCATCAATTTTGTTGTTTTTGCTCCAATGGTTGTCGTTTCGATGACTCTCCTCACATACTTAATTTTCCTTATGTTTGTCAAGTTTCTGCACTTGATCTACATTGATTCATTCATACTTAGTTAATTTTTTACTCAATCTCACATCATCACTCACTTCTGCTCATTTTTCACACTTCCACCAGGAATATCTCCTTTTTCTTTGGCTATATTTTTCCTTGCCCAGCTGGGCATTGCGTAATCCTAAGGCTCAAGACAAGAGATTTCCCCCTAGAACTATAATGTGCACAGTACAGGATATCCCAACTATGTATTGCACAATTTCAGAGCTCAGACTATCAACTTGGCCACTGATACTGCGCAATGTGCAGTCTCTGCCACTCTCTGCCTAGGCTGAACTGCACATTGTGAAGTCTCAAGTCTCATGCTGCATCCTTGACTATTGGGATTGCACAATGCACAATCCCTCGGACCAGTCTCCCTTGCTTGTTAATGAAAACTATGGAATCCCTCTCATTAGTTGCCCAATTTGCTGCTTGATCATGCTTTGAAGTTAGATTTGCAAATTGCTAATGTTTTCTTTCCATGAGTGTCTTTTCATCCCACATGTACCACACTTGGGAAGAATTTCTTTATAACAGTCATTGTTACCATGGCACTAAAGAGATCTGCTTCAAAAGAGACCAATGAAAGCAGTACTGGGGAAGCAGTTGAGAAAACACCAGTAGACTTGCGAACATATGAGGACACTCAACTGTTTATATAAAAGGGGTCAACACTTACATGGAAGTAAGTTAATGAAGCTCTTTTAGCAAAGAGCCTTGAGGCAGATCTAGAGGACCGACAGGTTTTTCTCAGTATCTGGTAGTCTGGACTACACAGGGTTGCATGCAAATATCCAACCTTCTCATTTGCATATGTCATCAGCTATATTATTTCACACATTGATGAGAAGACCATGACATTGAGAAATGCCAGTGGAAATAAGCTTGCTACCTTTTTTGCAAAAGATTATTAATGCATGTATCACTTTCCTGAGCTAGTGAATATCATGGACTCATTTTTCTATGCCACTAAAATATATGTGAACACAAGAGATATTGTTAAATGATGGGTGAAAGAGCCATCGATTTTTTGATAGACACCCACCCATTCATATAAGATGAAGTCTCTTAGGAAGGCCTACCAACTCTTGGTTATCTTAGCTTATAATATCCATGGTCAACAAAGCACAAAGACCTTTCCTGAAGGATTAGAAGTCTTATTGGACTAAAATTTGAGTGAGGGGAAGTCATTCAACTGGTCAGATATTTTAGCTCAACATTTGAGAGCCAAGAGTCCTCCCAAGGGTGAGAAAGAAAGGTTTGATATGTCTACATATTTATTGAATGCAATCTATGCACAACATTGGTTTCCTGGCATGAACTGGATATGGACACCATGAGAAACTACCATGCATATCTATTGTAAGCTACTTTCAGATTGCAATCATCGAGGAGTACTGAAACAACTAATTGAAAATTTCATCATCTTGCTTTACAATCTCATCTTTAAAGAAGAACCACCTTGCATGTCACGAGGAGCAATGGAGGAAATAACATAGATTACAGATTGGTTTTCCTCGCTAGGTGGCACCTTCCTTAGAGTGTTCGGTGGAGAGAAGCCACTGCATGTTTTACCAAGGTATGCCACTGACAAGCTTGTCATGCAAGAAGTGTCATATCATCTAACCACAAGGTTGTAAAAATATTTGCATAGGAAGAAAAAAGAACCATGGTCCACTCTTCCTTCAAATTGGATTATATGAGATAAAGAACCTGAAAGTCACAGATACCAAGGGAAAGGAGAGTGTGAAGTTTACATTTGGTACTCGAGACTTTAATCCTTATCCCTGTAGTATTTGCAAAGACCACCGTGCGTGAATTCACTTTCAGTGGCTCCACAAGGCTTTTCATTGGCTAGAGGAGGATCCATTTAGAAATTGCTACAATGCCTCCAGACTTTGTGAGCTAGTCAGTTTAGTAGGGACTTCATAGGATACTCCATAGAGGGTAGAAACTTTGGAAAAAATAACATCAGAAGGTAGAAATCCCATGTAGGACAAGAGAAAGATAAATATTTCCAATAGTCCAGGGGAGAGCAAATATGCAAGACAAAAGCATATCCTATTCTTATGAAAGAAGCTTTAGCAACAAAAGCTCAGAGGAAGTAGAGGATACAAAGAATAGAGTGGATAAAGAGAGAAAAGAAGAGGTTGCAAGAAGCAGAACTGAGGTTGCAGGAAGAAGAACAAGAACTGAAGGCAGAATGGGAGTTGAAGAGGAAAGAACAAGAAGAGAAGAAAAGACAGGAAGAAGAAGGAAGACAAGGCAAAACAACATGAGAAACAATACTGATACAGGTTGAAGAGTAGGAACAGAACCAACTTGCAGCTGAGGAGGAGGGTGAAAAGATGGAAGATTGGGGGCATTCTCAATAGATTGAGAACTTGATTGGATTTATAGACATGGAGATGAAATAGGAGCCACAAAATGAAGATGTCGACCTGATGTCAAGCACACCACAGGTCACCATTTAGTCTCCACCACCTTCAACAACAGAGCCAAATCCAAGCAAAGAAGTGGATTTTGTTCCTCTTGATGATGATTTGGTAATGGACCTGTACAATATTTCATTTGATGAGTTCCAAAATAATATTGTACACATACGAAGAAATAATTTTCCTTATGATCACACATCACCTGCATTCATTAGAGAAAGGGTGATAGTGGCAGACACTAGGAAGAATCCAAATTACATTACCGAGGCCAACTTGGCCTTTGTAGGTGCAACAAGATCAAACATTCAGTATTTGATGACCGATAATGAGAAACTGGCACAAAAATTATAGGCTACTAGGAAAGAGGCAGAAAAAATCCATGCAACAACACAAAATGCAATTTCAGCACATGTCTACTTGGAGGAGATGAGAGAAACAATACTTGCTGAAGTATCAACACTTGGAGAAGCCATGCAAAACCTCTATGAGGATTTTGTTACCATACATAAAGAAGTTGTCCATTTGCATGGCCTACAAAAATAGAGAAAATATTTTTTTAAAATTCTCAAGAATGTGCAAGCTACCATTACCTATGTGCAAGAATGGATGATGTGGGCACCGCTTGAGTAGTGGAAGAAAATGAAGTCATAGGAAGTTGGAGAAAGGTAGAGTTTGGATGTTGATTCATAAAAACAAGAAGTTGTCCTTTTTTATTGGTAACATTCAGGCACAATATGTACGGTTATATGGTAGTTTGGATGTCTCAGTGAAAGCACACAAGATCCCATTAGTTGGATTGCTCACCAAATCCAAACCCAGGAACTAGGCACGGTAAGAGATCGAAGAGTACTTGGATCAATGGAGGCATATGAACACCAAGGAATATTTGGAGCTGAACAGAATGAACATGCAGAATTACATCGGTGGTCTTGTCCAAGTTAGAACAATGTTGCACATGCTTTGAGGGGGAGTTGAAACTGGTTCCAAGTCACTGTATCTGGATGCTATGGAGGCTAGAACCTGGTTCTAGCTAGACACCATCACACAATTTGGGGATATCATTGCACAGTACCAAGCTTGGAATCAATATGTGATCGAGAAGCACCAAGTGAAAGTTTCTTAGCTTGAGTTTCCCCAAACTCAAGAATCATAGTAATCTGTCTTGTTACACTGTCAAGTCGTTCGTACCCTATTTTTTCTTATTTGGGTATGAGTGTAAAAATGTAATGTTACTTTTAATTATTTGTAAAGTGAAATTCCAAGTCTCAATATTAGAATTTGAAGAGTCATGATATAATGTAATGAATCAATTTGTAAAGAAGTTGAAGAGTCATGAGGGAAGTCCAAGAGTCACAAAGGGGAATGTGAAGAGTCACCCCCCTTTGTTATAAATAGAATTTCATAACTCATGTAAGGGGATTTTGGGAGCTAAGATTTTGGCTAGGCTTAGACTTAGAAGGAGCTTAGGAGTATTGTGAGAGCCTTGGCTTCTCCATAGCATAGAGGGAGTATACTATTTTGGAGGATCGGGTGTTACTAACTTTAATTTTCCACTATTGGGGCTAGTGGTAGTCAATGGTGTGTGTATTATTGGAACTTTTAGTTTTAATGAAACTCAGAGCTGACATGATTTCATGCATATGTTGTGAATATAGTAGGTGTTAGAGCCTAGATTTACCTCAGGCTGAAAAGGTAAGCTTCTAGGTCCACATCAAACCATGCTCAGACTCATAGCTAGCCCTACAAGGACAGGAGAGGGCTCTCTCCGAGTCAATCTCAGCAAAATATAATCAGATGGGGCTTGAGATGACTGATTTAACAACTAATATTAGGCTAGGTATGAAGTGCAAGGATTTGATTGGATTTTTTGGGGGTTTTTGTTGGAATCAAGGGAAAGGAAAATTTGGGTCTGGGGATGAGGCCAAATTTTTGTAGAGTTTTGGTTGGGGCAAGGTAGGCAATAGTTTTGATGCTTTAGTTTAGATGAATGGATATAAAATACTACTGAGGAGCTGAAGAGGGCAAGAGGCTATCAAGAATCCTCTTCAAACTGAAGAAAACATTGAGAATTAAGCAAAACTAAAGGAAGAGCACAACAAACTCATGAATTCTACCTTTGTCACTCAATTTGTTTAATTTCAGAAGCAAAGAGAAGGGAAATGGAATACATAAAACATCAATGAAATTAAAATTACATGAAGAAAAACGCCATAAAAACATAGAGCCACAAGGATCCCAACAAGTGCTGCAAAACCCTGGTCTTTCCTTTGCCAAAAATGCAGAAATCAAATGTACAATGGAGTGATAAGCAATCCCAAGTGTCCAACCCTGAAAATGACTCAAAAAATACATGATATAGACCATCCTAACCCATTTCCATGCCTCTAGGGGTCGAGCTCATCATTCTAGGAGCTGTTTCAACAAATTCTAAACAAGGCACTGAAATCTAGGCAATCAAACAACTTGCCTCTATATGGAAGGAAACTGATTCATTCATTCAATTTTCACTTTTTAGTGAATGAATCCTCTAGAACAAGTAAATATGTTCCAAAATTACATCATTTTTATGAATTACATCATGGTAGATCAAAATTTACATGAAAAGGTGAAACTAGTCAAAACTGGGCGAATTTCTGAGCTGCTGAGTGAAAAATAGGCAAAAATCCTCTATGCGCCGTGCCTGAAACCTATATGTGTAGCACAAATTTGGAGCTGATTTTGAGGCCCTTCCTAAAGTCCAAATTGAGCTCATGATAGCTCGTTGGAAAGCCATTCCTGTCTACTTTCCAACTCAAGTGGAATTTCTGGATTTGGATGTCATTTTCCCTCCAAAACTTCAATCTCCAAAGATTTCTTCTTGTGGGTGCACAAGGTGGCAGAGAGGCCATTTTTAGGGTGTTTTTGACCCTTTAGGCAACCCATAACTTGATGAAATCCTTAGGTAATCCATGAGAATGCATAACTTTTTATGAAAAATCCAAAAATGTAAAGTTTTCCTCCTGGAGATCTCCCAATTATAAGCGCGTGCCAAGTGGCGCTACACGTTGGGCAGAAATACCTGTTTTAGACAAAAATTTTCAAAATTGAAAAAATTTTCTCCAAATTTGCTGAAATTTGGACTAAAGATCTATCATTGAGTATCATGCTTAGCCAAAGAGGCTTCGGCCAAGATTCGGAGTCTATCATCCCTTTTGCGTCGTTTTAGTGCCCTACTTAGTCTTGCCTTTAGGATCTTGATCCTCGCTTTGTAGACATGATTTCGTGCCCAATAATGATTTTTCATGTGCATGAGCATGTCCTTGTCCTTGTTTTCCTTTGTCAACAACTTCTCAAGATGAATGTCAATCCTCTCAAGCCAAGATTCATGATCACCATTGATCTCTTGGTCAAGCGAAGTGAACTCCACCCTTCGTCTTTGGGAAGCTTGGTGGTTTTCGCAAATGTTTTGCAATTCCATGACTGTATGATGATCCTCCAATTGCTTTTTTCGCTGCTCCAAATAATTTATGACCCCTTGAGCTCTCTGTAACTTATCGGTCAATGCATCTATCTTGGCTTTCTGCTCCTGAATAATCTCCCTCAACTTTGAACTAGGCGAGCTCACATCATCATCAATGAGGATGAAATCAATGTCTTGGCCTCCTGAAGGGCCCTCATCCTGAATAGGCCTTATTTCCTCTATCCTCTACCTGTGCCTATGCTACTGATGACAGCAACGAGACCCCTTCCACCCCCGGTGAAGATAGTACTCATCGGGCTACTGCAAATAATCCTCTCACGCCTCCCTGATAGGTGACATATGTCGGCATGCTAGTAATCTCTGTCTCCTGACCTCCATACTGATGTGAAGGTTCACCTACATCATGAACAACCTCTTGATGAGTTGTTGAAGCTATGAAAAACTCACGGGAAACGAAGTCTTCCCATGTGATACCCTGCAAACCAAGCTGATGCACAACAATGATCTTGATGAGCGCATAGTGATAAGTGCTATTGTATTGCTGTTCAGGAGTCTTCTTCTGGACAAGAGTAGTCATCCTCTCAATGTTTCGACACATGAAATATGGAATGTTCATCATCTTCACTCTCGTGAAATGCATCAATAACCTGATATGGTATGCATAGAGGTGTGAGAAACGACCTTCACAACTGAAATATCTGATAATGAGTCTCATCAATGACACATAGGATTATTTCAAAAACCGGAATGGGAACACCCTGCTGAGCTGTCTCATATAGCTAGGCTTGCTATATGGTTCATAGTGCACTCTATCTACCTGCTGTATTTTGTTCCATTCCTCACCTACATTCGGTATTCCTGTCGCTTGAGACATGGTTTCTGGTGTTAAGATGAAATTTACACCAACAAGAGTTACCTGACCATCATGCAAATGAAAAACAAACAACCGAGCCAACTCCTGATGATACTAAGTCTGAGCAATCATCTCACAATACTGAAAGCATGACTGTTGTTGGAAAGATGCCATGGCAAGTGGGCAGGCCTGCAATTGAGTCAGTGAGGTGGGCTCTTCTCTGACATGTCTGCCACCCTTACGAGGCCTTTTCGGTACATTAAGCTCTATGGCAGAATCACTGTCTTGTTCATATGATGACTCAGTGTCCATCATGGTGCTGCAATGTGTATAACAAGTGTATGTTTGATTGGTTTGAAAATGAGAAATAGGTGTTTGTTTTCAATGCCAGATGTGCCAAAAGGAAATGAGGGACTGTGAGGAATATGGGACAGTGGGAAAAGTAGGATGGTGGAGTTTATCAAGTGGAATTTAAAATGTGTTAAGGTCATTTGACTGTGTTTAGGGATGTGGGATTTGGGAATTTGTTACAAATGATATGGGAGAGGGAAAGTGATAGGGAATGGTAGGATTTAGGATAGGGAAAATGGGGAAGAAGGGATATGACTATTCTGGGAGGTTAGGGCATAAGGGATTGATTATAATGATAGAATTATGAAAGGGAAAGGATCACAGGTGGAAGAGGAAACTTGGCACCAAAATTACAATTTCAAAACACCAATTTCAAAACCCAAAGGAGTAGATTTTGATACACATATAGGGTTTATATTTTCAACTTTAAAGTTTCAAATATTCCTTCCAAAAAACATCAAACACAAGCTAAAAGCAAGTCACAACCTTGCAAATTTACTTGGCACGAGGAAAAATGAGTTTGATTTAAAAATTTTGGTAGCAGTGATGATTTTGTGCTTGTCAGCCCTGTGTGCCGCGCGCAAAACCCAGTGCGCCATGCTAGCTGTATGCGCCCACATGTTCAAAATAGCACGGTGAAAAACGGCTCTATGCGCCGCGACCTCCTGGTGCACTGCGACCTCCACGCAATGTGCCACACATGTTCTAACACACAGTCTTGGCTTTCAAAAACACAAATGTGCCCTTTCGCAACTTGACTCGGCTTCTTTGGCATACAAATGAATTTTTCAAACACCAAAATATCTTATATGCCCAATGACTTTGATTTTTAATTTCCAATAACCCACTTTCTTATGTTTTGAATTTGGCACTTTCCACCTTTTAATACAAATTCTGCTTTTTGGTTGTTTCTTTTGATTTTTGACTGGAATGATGAAACTCTTGGCATTTTTTTGTTTTTTTTGCAGGGATGATGGCATTGGATTTTGGCAAAGGATGACCAAGGCTGCAATGAAGAACTATAGAGCTTGAAAAACTTGAAAATTGCATATTTATTACAAAAAATAAATTTGACGATTTCTTCTTCAAAATAGAGTTTTGAAGAAGAATCATTCTCGAGCATTATTGATAATGAAAATTTTTGAATGAAAACTTATTGGGGACATCCTCATGTGCCTGCTGGCATTATTAGACACTTTGAAGGAAAAATGTGCGAAACCCTAGACCTAATGACTAACATGACTCTTTTCCCACCAAAAGACCAAACTTTAATTGTCATTGATTGGAAAATGATTTTGATGGACCTTGATGAAAAGACCTGAGCTAGCAGGTGCAAGACATGAGGGGAATGAGTGACAAGGCCCTTCCATCAGATTATGGCATGCCCCTAACGGAATGCAGATGAATGAACTGTATGAGACACCTAAAAATGAAATACAATAAGAGAAATGATCTCTGACGGAGGGATGTAAAGATTGACTCTAACAGTAGGAATATTATTGTTGTATTTACAATGTATGTTATTTAACTTACACTCATGCTTATGAACTATTTCGTTTCCATTTGTATGAATATTTTTGAACATGTGTTGTTGTATTAATTCATCACCTTAACTTGTGGACTATTACACATGTTAGCTCGTAATGCCATTATGCTCGTGTGTTCATTTTAAGTTGTGCACTATTATACCTTCTAAGGGCTTCACTCTCTTCTCCCTTTGTGTGTTGGAACTGTTCATGCATCACATTTGACTATATGCAAGGTCACACACTTGTTCTCACCAAAGACACCATGCACCCCTCTATGCATATTTACAACCAAGCCAGATCATTAACACCCTACTGCTAGGAATCCTAATCCAAATGGTGTTATGTCTAGTAGGGACTTCATATAAGGGAGATCTCCTAAATGTTGGTGGGTCCATCACCTTCAACACCCTGAGAAGAGATGTGGTGGCTACATGCCTTCTGAACTGTATTAAAATGAAGCTCATAGGCCCATTTATTATACAAAAACAATGAAAATTCCTAAACATCCAAAAATATAACACTAGGAGATGAAGCACCAAAAGTCTGTGGGCCTCGTTGGGGTAAATTGGTACATCAACTTCATGGGGTAAAGTTTTGGCATATGATCTCCATTTGAGGCATATGATAAACTGTTAGAAAGATCTATTCAAGGACTACAAATTTCGACTCCAAACCCTATTGTAAATAAGAATTTTTCCTGTTTTCCAAAAAAAAGTCGTTTAAGGCCTCAAAATGGATCCAGAAGTTTATGTTGAAAATTGAACAAGAAAATCCTTATTTAATTATGTCCTTGAATTAAAATGGGAATAAAATTGTAATTCCACATCTCATGACAACTTGTATTAGTTAAATAAGTTAATTTGACTTAGTTGGCTCAGTTAATTCAAGTTGAGGGTCCAACTTGAGTCATGTAGAGTGTCTCCTACATTGTAGGAGCTCTGATTGAGTTTATTTTGAGTTGTAATTAATTAATTCAGTTTAACTGAGTTAAAGTTAGTCAAACTAGTTCCAACTATTGGCAGAACTAGTGGGAGGTCTAGTAGTGCAGTGCTACCTGCAGTGATCAACTAGTAAACTAATGATTCACTCATAAATAACTCATGCATGTTAGATATAAGAATTACCCAATTGAGATTGGAGTTTAGGGACAATGTAATATCAGTTGTATAATCATCCAAATCATACAAGTGGTGCATGCAGTTAGAGGAAGGACTATGAGGATTCCACAATTCCAATTGAATAATTTCCCTAATTAATAGGGGGCCAATTTCCAATGAAAAAATGCAAGGAAATAGGGACTTGGGCAAGAAAACAATTGGTTAAGTATTGGCTTGGGCTTGTCTAGGAAGCATTGAGATAGATAGAGATAGTGTAGAGGTTGCTTGGGCTTGAGAAAAAACATTGTAATCTTCCCCTATTTTGTAACTAATGCAATAGACATATAGCATGGGTTTTTAGCTATGGCAGTCCCCTGGAAATCATTGTGTAATCTGTTGCTTGAATTCTTCTCTTGTATGATTCATGATTTCACGATCGTTTAGTTGTTTCCATTGATGAGTAGAGTAGATTCAAGTCTATTATTTTAGCATATTACAATTAGAAGTTTGAATCTACAAGAAATTTCTACATGGTATCAGAGTAGAAATCAATCTAGAAGAGGATAATATGAGTTTGTATTCTGTAGGTGAAACTGAATTTGCAGTATCATACTTCAGAGCCAACATGATGTTGTTCTATGGATTGAGACTCGAATATTCCTTTTAGGGTAGTTTGAACTATATTTCTTTGAAGGACATGATGGAGGTAGTGTTGGAAGACAACGGGCTTAAGGAATTCATAGACAAAGATATTCCTAAGCCAATTTATGATGAAGATTTGGCAAAGTGGAGAAGATGTGTTTCAAAGGTGAGAAGGATTATCCTAGAAGGAGTTCGAGATCGTATTGTCTCAAACCTCCATGGTAAGGAGACTCCATAGGAAATGTGGAAGGCCTTAAGAAACTTGTTAGGGTCCCACCCTAACCCCCTTATCTATGTAATGGGACCACGTCATAGTCAAGAGTCAATAAAGCCC
>APFE030323251.1:0-15375 GCA_000404065.3 Pinus taeda
ATTACATTTAAGAGTGTTAAATAATACTTTCTCTGATATAATAACTTTTTTTATTCGTGAGTCTTGGCTCTTGTTAAATCATAAGATATTTGGTATATCTGATTTGTAGGTTGCTAGATATATTCTTGGTGTTGTAACCTTGGTATAAGTTAATCCCTGGATTTGCTTGGACAAAACTCTACACTCCCACGAATGAAATCAAAGTAATACTTTATTGTGTGATTTGGTTCCAGTAGAGTTAAAATTACAAGAAGAATAATTTGGATAACACAACTCTTTGAATGCTTTTACTTTATTTATCATTTACTTGGAACAATTTCATGATTGTAATATTTGGGGAACTTCAAAGTTTATCATATTCATCCACTTGAAAATCTAAGTCCTAATAACTATAAAATCATATGAAAGTTTCACATATTATTATTAAAACTATTAAATATGGATTTTCTAAAACTTTTTAAGATGATCCTTTATTACTCATAGAATATTCATGATCCTTTATTACTCATGAAATATTCTATGGCATTATGCCCAATGATATCACATTCGATACCACCCACAATTTCATTCGCATAATATTGTGGCACAATCCCCATAGATTTCACATTCAATACCACAATTCCACTTACATGATATTTTTTAAAGCATTAAAATATTATCAACTCACTTAAACAACTAGTATAAATTCACTTACATTGATGTCTTTAAAATTCACTTAACTAAAAATTTATCAACTCGATTAAACAACTAGTCTCAATTCCATATCGAATTCAACTCAAGGCAGGAAGTAAATACTACCAATTCATTTAATCAACTTGTGAGACTTTTATTAAAATAAACTAATTAATATAAAAATTAATTATGATAATATTTGTAAGATTTTTGTAATATTTATTTTAAATTATTTAATATACACCTGGTGAATCTTAGTTAATGTGTTAATTAGAATTTTTTCTATAAAGAAGAAAAGTTTCGAGTTTTACAAACCATCTAAGCAAACATGTTATATTACAATAAACTCATGGATAGAGCATGTAGGATGGTGTTTGGAAGTAATGCAATTTATGCAAGTCATTTTTTAGTTGTTCAGGTGGCCCAACCTTGCATAGTTGATTCTTAGTCATTTGGTTCAACCCTTGTAATTTTCCTTAGTATGATTTTGAGAAACTTTAGTGGTGGCAAGGGAAATTCCTTGAACTCCAACCTACGCTTTCTTTGTTCTTTCGATGTGTTATCAATATTCACAAGAAGACTAAGTTTGGTCTACTCATGCATGACAACAAGAGATCTAACTCTCTCCCCTCTTAAGGCAATCTATGTGTGGTTTCTTACAATGATTTAGTCAAGAACACCTCTCATTCTCCTCCCTCAAATCACCTCTTTGTTTAAGAGGCATCCATTCCTATTTTGCGAGAAGATTAGGTGACTTTTTACAATACAAAAGGTCTCGTGCACCACTTCAATGGTCATAGCTACATAAATGGATCTCAAATTCTTGGAAACCTTAGATAAAGATGACACTCCAATTTACTTTGATGCAAAGGATTTCTTCATTGCTGATTTTGATTTCGCAAAAGATAGGGATTTGATTTTAAACTCAAAACCTTAGTTCTAAAGAAATTCAAGATTATGTTTCACTTGACTCCATCCTTTGATCCATTAGAAAACACTTGATCCTTGACTCTTTTTTTTAAACATGAGACATTGGTTATAAGGAAATTCAATATTATAAATGAAACATTCGAATCCATCCTTTGATCCATTGACAAACTCTCTCTCCCTGGCTCCTGTGCGGGTTAGACTTCCAAATGTGCATTTACATTTTTGGGATTTATCCTCTCTTTGAGCCATTAGTAAATCCCTTTGAAAATTCTACTACAAAAGTCAAAAAACAAAGAATCACAACACCAAAAGATATGCTCAAATATGTCTGTAAATGGATTTCAGCAAAGAGTTTCCAATAGAAATAAAATGATTGGTGAAAATTGGTGAAAATTACTTCTAGACTCAAAAGTTGGATTATGAAAATGTATTTGTATAACACTTGCTTTGAAATAGAGCATCTTGCTACATTGTACAAAAGGGCCAAGGTAATCAAGAAGCACTACTGTAAATCTATCTAATGGGTTGGAACTAAGGAAGTTCATTAATTGATTAGCAAGGAATATCCACATGACCCAAACCCACCCAAGGAGAAGCCAAAAATAGCTTTTAAGAAAATCAAGGGAACGCCACCAAAAAAATACCATCAAGTTCAATTAGGATTGACACTACAATATATATGGTATGGTGGAAGAGGAATATGTTACTCTAGATTTGGACCAAAAAGTAGAGCTCCCACTTATCCATTAGACTCAAGCAAGCTACATAGATCAGGCTAAAGAAGATAAGGTTTTAAAATATTTAGAATCTCCATATTAAAAAAAATAAAAAGCGCAAGGTCAATAAGGGCTTTATCAAATTAAAAAGAAGTTTGGACGACTCTATGATCACAATCAATGGTGACAAGAAGTCAAGCACATAATCCTAGTCATGCATTGCTCATGTCTTTTGTTATGTGAACAATTTGTTATAATGTACTCATGTAAAAAAATTTGGGATGTAATCCTTGTGGACATAGAATACTCTGCATATTTGGCATATTAGACTTCTTCTCGTCTCTTTGTTTGTCATTTGTTGAGTTCTTCTGGTCTTTATTTGCCTTCGTTCGTATCCTTAAATAAGGAATAGAAAGGGGAGTGCATGATGTCATGTCCCTTAGGGCCTTTTATTATTTCCTCGGGAAGGACAAGACATGGAACTTGGTTGGTTTTAATAAATAGAAGATCGAGAATAAGAAAAGCACATCAAAAGAAAAAAGAAAAAAATTGATAATGGGTCTCTCAAGTCCACTCCTTACATCGTTAGAATCAACTTAAAATATTAAAAAGCACTTTATGAACGATATCGATAATAAATTTTTGGTTAGAGTAATAATATATTATTTTAAACATTTCTTCAACCATACAATTTTGGAATATATATATAATATATTTCATTTAGAATTACTATATACTAAAACTCAATATATAAAACCTAAAAAAACAAACAACCTATAATTTACCAAAAATAAACCTAAAACAATGTAATGTCATCATGAATTAAGAAGGTTATTTTTAAATTAATATAAAATCCAGTTTAATTATTATTGGAAAAAATAACTATATATTATTTAAAAAAGGTAAGTAAACCATTCCTTTTGGTAATTTTAGTATATTTTAATTTAAATTGTAAAAATAATATTATTATAATATTATTTTAATTCCTTAATGAAATTGTGAGATTTTCTATTATTATGGTTTGTTGGTTCTAGTAGAAAAAAAAAAAGTTGTAGGGAAAGATGTAATATGTCACCTACCCCACCTACTGAGAGATTTCTCTTTATTGCTCCATTAAAATAATCCCATGGTGAATCGTTTGTGTAGTAGTCTTAAATTGAGAAGGAGGACTCTAAGTTGTATCTTTTTAAATAGAACTTACTATAGCAAGGTTTTGAATAGAAATGTTTATATGTGTGGGGGATTTTCCCTTGACAATGGCTTGATTTATTTCAAGCTAAATTCTGCATGCAACTACAAGTGGAAGGGATTGTAAGTGTTCCTTATGGCGGGAAAGCCATCTCTTCAACACATTACTTATTGATGGACCTTCCCATATCATGAACAATTGTTCCATCTTATTAAATTCCTTCCATGAAACATTAATTAAGGGAAAACAGATGAACACATGCTTTATTGATTCCTAGGCTAATTGACGGAGGGCACACATGTTGGGTCCAATGAAAGATCTTTTTTGCAAGTTGTCCCATGTAGGTGCTTTATTGTTTAGAAAAAGCCACATGAATAATTTTTATTTAGGGGGGCAACTTAAGACTCAAATGTTTTTTCCCCACCATGGTTGATTATTTAAGCCGTTTTCTTGCTCCAAGGCTAATTATTCCAAATCAACCAATCCTTTTGATCTGAGATCATTACATGAGAAAATGTGAGGATGTGGATGTATTGGTCTTGGGATTCTACTTTTAAATTGTCCATACATAGATCCGTAGAGGACAACCAAGATTATTGTCCATGATTTTGAGAGGAAAATTGGTTTAAAATGTTCCAGTCTGCATTATTTAGGGAGTGTAATAGGGGTTTTGGGAGCACATGCTAATCCTTGACTTCCAATTTAGGGGTCCTTTCCAATGAACATGTTATTTCAGTTCCCAACTTTCTGGTTGAGATGTGAACCTATTAGAGAAAAAGCTTTTATAATGGCTTTCCAAATTATGGAGCCATTTGTCAATTTTTTCTCTATAGTTTAGATCCAATCTAGAGTATACAAAGGGTTAATATACTTTGATAATATGATTTTGTTCCATAAACCTATACTCTAGCCAAGTTTCCATACTCCTTTTGTAGCTAGTGCTCTTGAAAATTAGCCTAGATTTTTTTAAGCCCATCCCCCCAAAGGTTTTAGCAATGTGATGGAGTTCTAGATTGTAAGGGAAAAAGTATTTTCCCTTATTTCCCATTCCATAGGAATCTTAGGGAAAACTACTTTATCTTCTATATTATATCGAAAGGAATCCATGCCAAGGAATACCAATAATATGGAATGGATTCAATTACTAAGTTGCATAAAAACACCCTACCATCCCTAGATAGCCATATGTTGCACCAGGTTCTAATATGTCTTTCAACATTTTCCAAGAGCCAGTTCTAGTCATATTTTTTGTAAATATTAGGCTTTAATACAAAGCCTAAGTATTTTATTCCATGACTGACATAAAAAATTTCCAAGGAGAAAAGATCCTTTAGGAGATATTTGTCCCTCTTACTAATACCCTAACATATGATGTTGGATTTGGCATGATTGATGATCATTATAGCAACAAGTGAAAATGTTTCCAAGATATATTTTAAGGAATTGTAGTGATCCAATGAGACATAAGAAAATATTAGAATATCATCTACAAAGAGAAAATAAGTTAGAGAAAAGCGTGGAGCAAGTGAAATTCATTTGAAACTACCTTTGGGTCTTGCATTAAATATGAGCTTACTTAGACATCCTGCCAAAAGGAGAAAGAGAATTGGGGAGAGAGGGTATCCCTACCTCAAGGCTCTTTATCCATGGAAAAATGGCAAGGCAACTCCATTAATAAGAATCACAAAGGAAAGATAGTTAATACAACTCATAATCCAAGTGAAAAAGTATGGTTGAAATAAAAAATAATGAAAAGGAGACTGATGTAGAGCCAACTAACCCAATCAAAATATTTGGATAGGTCCACCTTATAGAGAATAGTTATTTTACTTCTTATGTGAATGGAGTGTATACCTTCTTGGGTTAGTTTGATCGCCTCATGGATTTGTCTTTCTTCTAGAAAACTGAATTGTTCTAGGGAGATGTTTTCTGAGAGGACCTCTTTGAAGCAAAGGGCTATTATCTTGGAGACAATTTTTTAAATGGAGTTTTAGAGGGATATTTGTCTAAATAGAACAAAAGATTCATCATTGTATGCCTTGGGTATTATGTCAATGAAGGTAAATTTGAAAGGAGCAAGAATTTAACTTGTGATCGAAGAGTATTCCATTACCAAGAGTAGATCCTTCTATAAGAAGTCATGTCATTCTAGATAGAATTCAATGGGTAGGCCATTTGGGCTTAGGCTTTTTCCCTTTTGGAAATTGTGAAAGACATATTAAAGTTCCACTTTTGTGATGTCAACCTCCAAATATTCATTTTCTTCTTGTGTGACATATTTGGGAAAGATCCTAGCTATATCTAAGATGTGTGCTATGGTTGCTCTACTATCTTGCCAAAAGGTTTATTTGAGATATTTGTACCCCTATGTGGAGATCTCCTGGAAGGGTTTGGCCATTTATCCATGATTTTTTTTATTCCCTATATGGTATTGATATACTTCCAATGATTGGAAATTGGATGAAAATATTTTGTGTTTTCATCCCCAACTTGTAATCAGAGTGCCCTATTTTTCATTCGTCGTTATTTTTCTCGGTCCTATATAATTTTCCTCATTTATTCCTCCAAATATTTGATGTAGGTTCTATGTTCTACAGTGATTTCCCCTTGAAGAAATTAATTCAAAATAGTATTTTAACTTAGACTCGATTTAATCTAGGGATTCATGTGCCTTAGCCATTTTGAGTTTTCCCACCTTGAAATGGTGGCTTTGGATCTCTTACGATTTTCCTGAAACCATATAGGATGGGATTATGATCGATCCTAGGAGAAAGGGATCTAATGAACTTTTATGTCTTCAATAAGAGAGGGATCCTTAAACCAGGTAGGATTCAATTTGAAGGGTCTATGGGGGTTGGATGGGAAGGCTTCCAAGTCTAGAATAATGGGGAGGTCATCTAAGTCCCCACTTGTAGTGGCCCACTAATTAGAATTAATATTTTTATCCATAATATTTTCTTAGATAAGAAAGTGATTCAAATGTTTTGAAGCAAGTGCAAAGTCAGTTCTATTGTTTGACCAAGTGGGTTAGATCTTAACTAGGAGAATGCCAAAAAATCTAAGGGTTTTAAAAAGATACGTAAGAAAATCAAAAAGAGGGTTTGATGTAGCCATGCATCCCCAAACCTTGAAATCCCTAAGTGGAAAATTTAAATATCCCCTAATGATGGTGATGCTCAAGTCCACAAAAGGAAACTTTGTGAAGGATAGCCATAATTTCTTCTCGTCAACATGTGGCCCATAAATGTTGAAGCGATGAAAAAATAGATCAAAGTTCGAAGCATGGAAAAGGGAGGATATACTAGAATGAAAAGCCCAAATTGAAATAAAATGGATTTTTTTAGTGTGTCATCCGATGATTATCCCTCCAGATTGTGTTGTTGTGTCGTTGGTTACAAATTCCCAGCAAGGGAAGCTTTCTTTAAATAGAGTAGTTTCCTTAGTTCCTTAAATCATTGATTCTTCTAGAAAATAACATGAGCATTATTTGACTCAAATAGTTGGTTAAATTCCAGTATTTTGTTAAGGATGGAAAGGCCCCTATAGATTAAGGAGATAATTTTTATTTGGAAACCTGAGTGGGGACTAAAGCTCTAAGAGCCCATAAAATAGATTTTTATTTCTTAGAGTGAATTTCAAAATGAGTGTGTTTTTTAGCTAAAGACAATGGGTGTTTTATGCCTTTAGTTAGTGGTTTATGTGATTCATATCCAAATAGTCTAAGGTCACCTCCAAGTTCTAAGATAAGGGGTTCTCTAGTTTCATCAATAAGAGAATGAGATTGAAAGTTATAATATGGGGAAGAGGGAAGGGTAAGGAAATATGAAGTAAGTTGATAGTAGGAAGGAAGGAAGGAAGGGAAACGAGGGATTAAGGAGAATACCAAAGAAGAGAGGTGCAAAGAGAGGTCTAGGATAATTTCCAGAGGGGAAGGGCTAGGGGAAGGGAACATAGAGACAAAGGACATAGAAAATGGCACCTTTTTAAACTTGTAACATGAAAGAGGGAGTGAACCAACTGTACCTTTGGATGGGTGCCCCTTTCGATAGTGAGAGGTCATAGATCCTTGTGCCAATTCGAGCTCCTGAGGTGACAAAAATATGGCTTGATTAAAGTCTTATACAAGTGATATAACCCAATATTGCATAATTTTTAATAGTTACTTATCCAATCAAACAAATTCAATAAAAAACTAGTGCACCAATCATATAGATCTTTAACATAGAATATTTAAATGGAGAACCCTACAAGAGAAAACCACAAAACTTATTTTTATTTTAATGCAAATGCAAGCACCAAATTTATTTTACATCATATTTAGTAGGCATCGTCTTATTGGAGGCACCAACCCCGTTTTCTTTGCAAGCACCCACTTGTTGGAGGCCTCATCTCCTACTTGTTTGTAGGCACCAACCTGTTGGAGACACCAACCCTCCAATCTTTACAAGAACCAACCTTAAGGAGATTCCAATCCCCTAATCTTCAAGCATTGACTTGTTTCAACCACTCGAATCCCTCTTTCATAATTTGTCAGACTCAAATATGGCACTTTGATTAAAATATTACTCTCACAACAATCTTTCCTCTGAGATATACTCCTTTCTTTAATATTTTCTCAACTAATTCTTTGAAAATTTAGATCTGCAATATTTATTTTACTCAAAAAATACATATCTTTGACATATGTGCACGTACACCCTCTACATAGCTCACCTTTGCATACTTTTTCTCAGATCTATAATGATTAGCATACAACTTCACCTCCTTTATTACAAAACAACTCTTTGCTTTAACTAATTTTAAACTCTTGTGCTTCTACCTATTAATGAGACTTCCTCTCATTGATTTGCATGGGAATCCCATTTCTCACGTCGCTTTAATTTCTACTTATACACACATATCTAAAAATTTTGTCCAATTTGGGATTCTTTTATCCCAACCCTTTAACTAATTTTATGCCTGAAAACACCAAATTTCCTACCTCAACCCTCGATTTTTAACCACTTCGAATCATATGACCAAGGTCCATAACTAAAGGCTTAAGCTCAAAAGGTGCTTAACCTAACGACCTATGTGATCTTGTCAAAGAAATTTATAACAACTTTTATAGGAATCTGGAATTCGACCTTTTCACAAACAACCAAAAAACATGTGCATTGTTGCATGCCCAAATACCTTAATAACCCTGCTTGCATGGAATATTGACCATGAAAATATTTGGCCATTTATTTTGTGACCTAGTCAAATCTAGATCTAGGCAAAACTCGAAGTGCTTTTTTCTTGCACTCCTAGGCACCTAGAAGCCTCGGTGATTTTTTCCTTCCATATTCCAAATTTTTTATAAAGTAAAACTTCATTAACATTGAAAGTCTTGTAAACCCTCCTCCTAGAGTGAATCCCAAGGCATTAGAGTTGTCCACGTCCATTTCCCAAGGATCAATTAGAACTCACCATCTATATTTATGCCATGTACCCTACCTTGTCACATGCCAAATGTCCACTTGGTCACCCAAGAGTGCCAAAAACAAGTGCCACGTGTCATAATTGATACTACCACATCATCAACAATTGACACCTATACTTCAACTTCACACTATCATATAGTGCCACATCACCTCCTAGGGTCTGCCTGCTAGCTAAGGCTAGGAAATCTGGATCTAGGTGATTTATTAAGAAATTTCCTTGTTGCAACCCCAGATGCCTAGATACATGGATATTTCTTGAGGCATGAATTTTTTTAAAGCCTAGATATTTGAACTTTGTTGGACTTGATCACTTCAAGATCAAATTTCACTTTATTCCAGGGGAGTTAATAAAAGCTCCATAAATAGTTGGAAAGGTCTTTTAATAAGCTAGCTAACTCAACGTAGTTTGACTAAGTGTCGATAGACAAAATGCAAGCTTCCCATGAACTTGACATTAATGATTAAACTTGACTTTAGTGATAACAATATACCAACACACTCAACAATCTCCCCTTTTGGAATTGATGCAAATAACACTATGCATTTGTTGGTCATTCATGGCTTTGGGCTTGACTTCCTCTCTTAGGCTGCTAAAACTCCCCTTAGGCTTCAATGTTTGTTCATAGACTCCAATATCTACACCAATGTCTACTCACTCTCCTCCTTTGACATCAATGGAAAAGGGTTCTTACTATTCATTCTCCCCCAGTGAAAAACCCAAGTGGGTGAATTTTTACTAATTGTGTCAATGGTTCCAGGTTGGTGCATTGGACCAAGCATTACAAGGGTTGATACTTCTTAATGAAGTTGTATGATGGTCGAAACTCTATTAGTTGTGTTATCTTGCGTATGATTGTTTTATCTCTAAAAACAAAAACTTATTCCTTTGTTGTTGTACCAATTGTCTAAGCATTACTTATACTATTGTACAATTGAATTAATGCACACCAATGGTTTTCCCAAGAGCCAAATTCTCCCACTACTTCAATATGACTAGTTGTTGATGCCAATGTTTGTTGAAATTGATTATTCCAGGCACTTATGCCAATTGAAATGAGACAAAACATATAAGCATGAAAAAATTCCATTTCATCATCTTTCTAATGTACAATACTCCCCCTGAACACATGCTACTCTTGTTGATCCTACAATTCCCCATGAGCTTATTTTATTTCTTCTCTTTTACCTTATAGTATACAACTATCACTGACAAAATTGAATTGTTTCCTTGTATCCTCCATCCTAAAGTAATTTATTAAAAAATTGAGGGAGATACCACTCCCATCTTCTTCCTTAAGTATTCATAGGGTTCTTTTCCAAGAGGCTTGGTGAATATCTCAACTATTTGTTCCATGGTTTTTATATGTTCCAACCTCACAATCTGATCAACCAAATGTTCTCTAAGAAAGTGATACTTTATGGTTAAATGTTTATCCACAAAAATTGAGTGCAACATGTAGCAATTGCTATGTACTCAGGTTCAATTGTGGATAGTGAGATTCATGTTTGCTTTTTGCTTAACCAAGCCACCAAACAATTTCCTAGAAATAAGGCACCACCACTTGTGCTCTTTCCATCATCTACACTAATAGCCCAATTAACATCTATGTATGCAATTAAGGAAAAGTTTTGGCCCTTGGGATACCATAGACCAAAATCCATTGTGGCTTTTAAATATCTGAATATTCGTTTTCAGCTAATAGGTGACTCTCTTTTGGGGCTGATTGATACCTTGCTACTAAACCAATAACTTGCATTATGTTTGGCCATGAGGCCATTAGGTACAAGAGGATTCCAATGATTGATCTAAACATGGTTTTATTTACTTCAAGTGATTCACATATTTTCTTAGCTTACAACTAGTGACCATGGGAGTTCTAATAGGTGAACACTCATCTATTCCAAACTTCTTCAACATCTCCTTGAGGTATGTTCCTTAGGAGATAAATTGATTGTAGAACCTACAAAATAATGAAAACAAATAGTTCTTCTAGCATTGGCATTCCAAACTCATATTTCATTTCAACAACAAATTATTGGCTTAGAAAATCTACATCACTTCCAAATATTATGTCATCAACATAAACAATAATGATCAAAAGATTTTCATTTTCAAATTTGATATACAAATTACTATCTTTTATCCCTTCGTTGAAGCCTTGCAGTTGTAGGTATTTATATAATCTAGAAAACCATTCTCTTGGTGCTTTCTTTAGTCCATACAAATCATTTTTAAGTCTACACATTTCATTTAGATTGTTTAATAAATGGAACTCTTCTAGCTACTCTATATATACTTCCTCTTCAATTTCTCCATTTAGAAAGGTTGATTTCACATCCATCTAATAAACTTTAAATTTCTTGTGACAATAAAATGCTAAAAATATCTTTATTTCCTCCAATCTTGTAACTAGGAAAAAGCTTCTTCAAAATCCACTCCTTCAATCTATGCATATCCTTTGCACACTAATCTGGTTGTATTTCTAACAACTTATCCATCCTCATTTAACTTATTCCTAAATATCCATTTTGTACCAACGAAATGTTTATTTCTTGGTCTTGGAACTAATTACCAAGTCCATTTTTTCTCAATTTGATCTAAATCGTCATTCATGGCCTTGATCAAATGTTTATCTTGACTTTCTTGTAAAACATATTTGGGTTAAATTGTGGACAACATGACAATATGTGTTTGACTGAGAGTACCTATAAATTTTCTTCTAGTTTTAACTCCTACTTCTTTGTCACCGAGAATTTGACTGTGAGGGTGATTATTTTGCACGTACCTTGAATGGGTCTTTGGATGATAACATGATGCTTCTTCTTTCTCTTCCTCTTATAATTCCTTGTGTTGTTTTTCTTCAAATTCATTGTTGTCAAAAATATTTCACAATATTTTATCATAACATCTATAGCCTTTGTTGTTAGTTGAATATCCTAGAAATATGCTTTCATCAACTCTAGCATCAAATTTACCAAGATTGTCATCATTAATTTTGATATAGTACTTACTACCAAAGAGTTTGAGTGCTTAATTTAAGTTGGTTTTCCATACCAAATTTCATAAGGAGTCTTATCATTGTTTGGCCTGAAGCAAGATTTATGTAATATGCAGACTATTGTATGAACAACTTCAACACAAAAGGTGTTGGAAAGGTTTTTCTCATCTAGCATCGCACTAGCCATTTTCTGCACCATTATGTTCTGCCTCTCCACCACACCATTTTTTTGTGGGGTGTTTGCAATTGAGAAATGTATCCTTATCCCATGTTCTTCACAAAATTCATCAAAATTATTTGAGGTAAACTCCCAGCCTCTATCAAACTTTAAGCATTTAATCTTAAAATTTGTTTCATTTTCAACAAGGGTCATGAAATATTTGAACTTACCAAATGATTCGGATTTCTCTTTAAAAAATGCAATCCAAGTCAAAATGGTATAGTCATAAATAATTAGAATACAATAATGTTCTCCACTTAGGGTCTTTGTTCCTGAAGCTCCACACAGATCTGCATGTACCAACTGCAAACATCTAGTTGATGAGTGTTCCTTGGACTTCAAATATACTCGAGCTTTTTTCCCAATTTGACATGATTTGCAAAGGACATTATTGGGGTTTTGAATACTTGGAAAATCCCTCACAACTCGCTTCTTGTTGAGCTTCACCATATGGTCAAAATTTAAGTGGCCCAACATTTTGTTCCATAACTAGCTCTCATAAAGCTTTCCAAATAACACTTTTTGTTTTCCTCATCAAATATATATACATTACTTAGTGTTGTCATAGAATTTTCTACTACTTTCCCTGTGTTTTCCATTTTTATTTCATAGCCTTTGGAATGAAAAGTGACATCATACCCTTGTCACACATCTGACTCAACACAACAAGTTTTGTTTGACTCCATCCACATATAGAACATTTTGAGCCTTTCATCTTCGATTGTCTAAACTAACTTTGTCTCTACCCATAATCTTTCTTGGAGCATCACTACCGAAGGTAACACTACCATTATTATCTTCTCTTAGTGCTAGGAATTTATCCTTATCACTAGTCATGTGTTTAGAGCACCCATTATTGACATACCAATGGTTACCTTAATTGTGAGCATATAAAGCAATGCCACATTATTCTTTCATTTTTGCCTTCCTCTCTTCCATGTCTTGGTTTCTTCTTGTGCTAGCTTGATCTGAGGGGCTCATCTATGTTTTCTTGTTCTGCATTCAGTTTCCTTATATCCAAAGTTGCGACAATTAGCATTCGAAATGATATAGTAAAGGAGAAAAATGATTGTCACTTCTGAGACTATTCCTGTGAGGAGTTACAAAATCTAATGTTCCTATTTCTTGGGGAATGATAAGATTCATTTCCTTTCTTTATGATATGATTATTTTTAAGACATAATCTACAATAGACAACCTTATGACCAAAATTTGTGCATGAATAACAATATCCATACAACAAATCTTGAGACCAGGGAGCATGCAGCCCTTGAGAAAAAGATCTTTTAATTCTTTATTGACTATCTAGATGATGCTTCTGCTGAATTTTGAATTTATCTTTGTGGCTATTGAAATTTTGTTTCACTTAAATTTCATTATTGTCCTTGATTGTGATGCCATCATTTAATTTTCTTTGTTGTTGTTGATTCTGATAATTTCCATTGTTATTATGTCCTTTAAGAGCTTCACCATAGTTTTTTTAGTTCTTTGGCCCCATATTTCTTGGTGCTTGTCTCTCCTTCATAACCAAGACCAATTTTGTTGAGGGGAGATCACTGAGCACTAAGGATCTCATCCAATTTTTCATATCCTTTAATAAAATTTAAATTTTGTTTCAATTGGGCCTTGCTCTTCTAGTTTTTATCTAATGGAGATAATTTCTTCTTCCAACTTTTCACAATCCTTTCTCTTTTCTTTCAATTGTTCTAATATAATGTCGTCAATTTTCTTGGCTTCCTCCAACTCCACTTTAAGAATAAGAAGTGTTGAATCTTCAAATTTAACCTTTTATTTTTCATACTTTTTCGGTAACCCTTTTTGCTTTGTGTTCTTTTTCCTGGGTCT
This sequence comes from Pinus taeda, assembly GCA_000404065.3. NCBI lineage: Eukaryota > Viridiplantae > Streptophyta > Pinopsida > Pinales > Pinaceae > Pinus > Pinus taeda. The sequence goes on from APFE030323251.1 coordinate 14,037, forward strand.
ATATATTTCTTCCAAGGAACTTACCAATTGATCTTGAAGATCTATTGTGTCCTGTTCTTCATCTAATTCAAACTCATAATTCCCTTTAACCTACGTTTTTATAGCCATGAGCATGAAAGCATTGGTCCTTTCTTCATCGGAAAACTACTCATACTCATCCTCTAAGGAGTTGTTGTCCTTTTTCAGTATATCAACTCTTGTTTTTGAAGTATTTCTCTTTATTGACTCATATATACTTATTTCTTTTCTTTACTATCATGTTCATTGTCTTCCTTTCTGTATGGGCATTTAGATGCATAGTGACCTACTCTTCCACAATTAAAACATTTGAAAGGAAACTTACCTTTGTATTTTCTAAGTCCTCTCTTCAGTCTTCTAACAAACTTCACTACTTCTTAATCATATCCATAGCTTGAGAATTATTTTTGTTGAGATTGCAACAAGATGATGGAGCTTAGTGAAAAGAGTCGCCTTCACTAAGTGGGCCCCCAGGCTATTTTTGGCGCAAGTCTATTTGTAGACTATGTCTATTTTTAGACATATGGATCATGTCTATGGATTGCAGGTTGTTGTTTATGGATGATTGATCAAGTTGGAAAAATAGATGGACTTCTATTTTTGATGAAAGTGTGAGTGATCACAGTGTGAGTGATCAAGTCTATTTTTAGACTGGCTGTCAAAAATAGAAAGGTCAAATATTATTATCTCACAATAATATTTGGACTATAAACTTAATCTTATTCTCTTGGAGCACTTCAGTTCGACCTACAGATGTGGCACCATGCAATTGCATGAAGGAAATACGTGGTTCTTATGGGTTAGTTGAATATTTGCATGCATGACTTCAGTTAGGACTCAAGTGAGTTGAGTTTAGTGGACTGGAGGTGCAGTTGATGGAGTTGTGTTCAGTTTAGCTTTGTTAAACTGGTTGTATTTAGTCTAACTGGCAAATAGACTAGAGATGAGTTGGGAGAATTAGTTATTAATTAATTCACAAGTTATTAACTCATAATACAACTAATGAATACATCAGTTAACTCAGTTGCATGTCAGTGCATGTTCAGTTCAGCAGGGACAGGTGTTAGAGAATCAGTTTGCTATCAGTTGTGACTATAGTTGTGCACCAGATCTTGCACAAATCAGGGGATTGAGTATGCCAATGAGTTTGCCCACATTGTAGCTTGTTCTCACGTGATTTAGCCAAGGAAAGACGTGGCTGCCTTGGAATTATCACGGTTCTTGTGCAGGTATTGAGCAGCGGAGGTAGGCAAGCAGCGGAAGAGATTTGAGCCAGTGATTGATTCAGATCTGAGCTGTATTGTGTGTAACAGAGGTGGAG
>APFE030323251.1:48378-96138 GCA_000404065.3 Pinus taeda
AGATAAACATGTTTTTTAATGAATTTCTCTCTTTCTTGAAGTTTGACATGGAGAGCAGAGGTATGAGGCTTGCCAAGGAGGATAGTATGACTGTTGATGGAGCCATACTAACTGCAAATAGTCATGGTGACAAATTTTAGTGTAACAGAAGGGTTCGCCGCTCCAATTCATTGTCGACAGTGGTAGCCAAAAGAACCTTATTTCAGTAGAGGTCGTGAAGCGGTTGGGCCTACCGACTACACCACACCCGCAGCCATACAATATTGGGTGGATTCATGAAGGATGAGATCTCAAAGTTCGCTAGCAGTGCCACCTTCCCTACAGCATCAAACCATTCACATACGAGGTATTGTGTGATGTTACACCTCTGGATGTTTGTGATGTACTATTAGGCCAGCCATACTTGTGGAGGCGACATGATGTGTATGAGTCAAGGCCTCGTGTTGTCATTATTTATTTGAATAATTCATTATACAGGATATCGGAGGTAGCCCCACCTACCGCCACATCTTTGATCACTGTTAAGAAAGGCAACAAGCTCATCTCCCAGACCAGGAAATTCATCTGTATGGTTCACTCCCAAAGTAAGGGGAAGATCGTTGCTACATCCATGACCCCCGCAAGGGGTTCCTCCACGCAGCAGCAGCAAAAGAGGGATACGGTAATGACAGAACACAGGAACAACTTCTCCTCACCCACAGGGGTACCACATAAGTTTCAGGTGGGCGACAAAGTTTGGTTACATCTGCAGAAAGAATCCTTACAAGAGCCCATCAGAAGCTCCGACCACTCCGACATGGTCCTTAAACTAGTACCAAGGCTATGGGAAACAATGATTTGAAGCACAACATTCCTCCATTCCTTCGCTTGCACCAAGTGTTCAATGTGGACTATCATCGACCATGCTTCCCACCATTACTGGACAGATCAGAGATTGCAGGACAAGTTCAACAGATGGAGGAACTCAACGCACCATTGCTTCCTAAGGGGGGAGGAATGATCCAGGTGGATGTTGGTGGCCACCCACCTATCCCATTTGGACCCCCGCAACTGTCTCTTTCAGTTTTTCGGTTTCCGTAATTGTAGCACAATTTACTATTTTTAGTAGTTTTTCGGGTCCTAAACTTCTGGAGCCGTTTTGAGGCCCTAAACGACGTTTTTTGGGAAATCTGGGGGCAACATGGGTCCATGGACCGATGTTGCCCTTCACAAAGTGGTAGTTATCAGATAGATCTTTCTAACGAGTTATCATACACGTCAAATGGAGATCAGATGCCAAAGTTACGACCCCGGGAAATTGATGTACCAATTTACCCAAAACGGGGTCCACAATTTGGCATTTCACCTTCTAGGGTTAGGTTTTGGAATGTGAAGGGTTTTCCATTGTTTCTCAACAATAAATAGGCCTTCGAGCCTCATTGTAACACAATTCGGAACAGTTCAGAGCATGTATCCCACATCTCTCTCAGAGATAAGCTACCATCGCCCTAGCCGGTTTATTTCCATTTCTGGTTGTAAGCATATTTCGGTATTTTCCATTAATGAAATGAAGCATTGTTTCCGCTGTATCTTTGTGTATATGGTTATCTATGTATTTTGTTGCGTTCCTGTTTAAATCCGGATCAGTAGGTTAGTTCATATAATGCATAAATCAACAAAGTAAATAACACAATTATCACATGAAAACCATAATACAATCAAACAGTAACATGCACAAGGAATGCAAGGATCTCTGGTGGAAGACCCTTCACGGGCAAAAAACCACCCTTTTGTTGTTTTTGTTGCTTTGTTTTAATTTCATTAATCATACAAATCATTTACATAACCATAGTCGGCTATGTCCAACAAGGAAGTTTCTCACTATGAATTGGCTAAGTGAATACCCATTCACTAGATACTCCTATCCCCTAAAAGCATTGGCCAACACCCATTGGAATATGAGAATATTACTTCCTCTACTGAAGCTATCGACGCCCATCGGCAAGGAACACCCATCCCTTCTTCACCAAGCTATCTTGATCTGTTGATCACTAGGGCCACATTTCATAATGTTTCAAACTAGACCCCTACACCCAACAACAACTTCCTCTCTAATGAACTCCAAAATACCAAAACACCAATCGATAAAACAACCTCAACTCTGCAAATACAATGCCCACAACTTAACTCAATTCACTACAACACCCACTCATAATCTCATTACACGATCAATCAAACTATTCATAGATATATCTCACATCCATACACTAAACTCAAACACATATGGCCACAATACATTAGCTGCAAATAATTTAAAGTAAGCAACATAAACATAAACCACTACTACAACTATGTAGATCAAGTCATAGCCCCTGCAAACACAAATAAATCATTCATGATCAAGAAGCAATGATATCCTCGTCTCCTCCACCATCAAGCTCTCAAAACCTGCAATAGGAACTCAACCTCTAGGTTAATCACAGACTTCATCTCTCCAATATGTGCACTGTGTAACCACAAAAATGGAGAAGGTGTTCATCTATTTAAACATTTCCTCCATCTTCTCCACTACTCACTTGATTAATGTGTTCACACCTCAAACACTTGATTCTCTAGTTGATTTAGTCAATAGAAGCTTCTCCATAAAATTACAATTAATTTCCTTGAAATAAAATCGCGAAATGACTGAGGTACATGAGGAATCCAAAGGAAATTTTCACTTACAGGCCTAGTCGAATGCATATCACTAAGAAATTTCGACTAGAGAGCTTTAGTTGCTTGCACAAGCCTGCAATGGAGCAACTAGGGCCTTATGGTCATTCGCAGGAGCCTACAAGGGAATGAATGGGGCAAAGGATGGTCAAAGTCAACTTTCTTTAGCTCAGAACCTGCCTAAAATTGTTCCATTGCTTGAAAACCCTCTATAAGACCCCTAGAAACCATTGTAGCCACTATAACATTCCAACAAACCACTGATCCAACTCCATCATACACAGGTTAAACTAGGTTGACTTGTATGCCATCAATCTATTGCACTAGAACATAAGCCCTCAAACTACTCCACAACTTCTCCAACACCTGCATAACTATCAAACTATTGATGACAGGACTGAACATGTTGGCCAAGAACCATCTACACACACACCAAGTAGCATAAACATGACTTTACAGTCTCCATCATTGTCAACTAGGTGAAGTAGCTCTTCGTCCTTCCAAAGCATCCACACATAAGCTAAATACATGCACTAACATCATTTTCATCTAATGCACAAATCAAGTATGCAACCAATGCACAAACCAAGTGCCTCTACCTCACATGATATCAACAACTCATGCTACTAGGTTGACATCAATGCCAACCAACAACCACTGCAACTAAGAAACACATCATTAATTCCAACAATCTCCCCCTTTGGCATTAATGACAATCCCTAGCTGAACCATCCAATTGATATCGTCCTCTGAAACTAATCTCTTCACTCACTCCCCCTTTGACATCAATGGCAAAGGGAAAAAATCAAGCCATCATTACTCACTGAAAATCCAAGTATAACATAGCTGATCTAAGAAACAACCACGCTCACTCCTCTATGAGCCACAACAATAACAAGATCTCCATATCATGGAAGTAGCAGCAAGACAAATGTGCACTAGCAACAAACTCAATTAATGGCTCCTCCTATATGAACATCATTGTCAACCAACTCCAATAGTAGTAACAAGCCATATCCATCAATCATAAGATAGGGTGGATAGCAGCAAAACATCCTCCTAGGTACCAGCATAACCATCAACAACAATACATTAGCAACAATAATAATTAACAATGATAGGAGTCTCAACAATAGAAACACGTCATATGCACCAGCAATAGCAGCAACACTCAACTTAGCAGCAACATAAGCATCAACAAAAATATACCATGATCAACATTATTCTCTCCATAAGCATCACCAACAACGTACCCATCAGCAGTCACACATTGTGAGCAACAACAACAAAAACAACTTCATTCACATCAATCATCACTCTCAACCAAAGCAACAATAACTATGGCTCTTAAGCAGTAGCAATATACATTGATCTCATGAAAACATAGCAGCACCAACTATGCTCCCTCAAGTAGCAACATAGTATCCGCCTAATAAGAAAGCACATGCAAAACATGCTCCCCCTGAGCATTATAACATCAAACAATAGTAGCACAAAAAAAGAATAGTTTGGGAAACAACATATCACGAACAAAATGATGTGGTCATCAACACTCTCTCGCTATCTCTGATAGGTGAATAATCATGTATTATCTTTGTTTAATATGCTCCTCTTGAAGATGTACAAGAGGCTACAACTGTCTTACCAAGATGCTAGACACAATACTTCTGCAACAATCATTTCCTCCATGTTGCATGCAAGAGGCTAGAGAACCAAGGACTATGACCCAAAAATATTTGCAATGAAAATACAAGGCTTCATAGGCCTGTTACATGGCTACAAGAATGATAGAATGTGACTATACTTTGCCTCCTCAAGGCTTAAATATGGCTCCACCAAAGAGTCAAGAATGATACATGACATTACATAGCTGCAAGATATAACATATATCATCTGAAACAAAACTGAAATGACTCTTAAATTTTTCTCTATTAAGATACTCTTGATTCATGACCACACATAGAATATGACCCATAACTCATAATATGAAAGTACAAAGTTATAACTACTGTGACAACGTAAACAACAACCCATGATCAAGATGATAACTCCATGCCAGTAGGAAATAGACACAATTCTCTCCAAAAAAATTTCCAGCACATTTCATGACCTAGCAACCTGCAACAATAATTATCAGCATCCCCAACATCACAAATCTTCACGAATAAATCATACCAGCAACTATACATCAACATATAGCAATAGGAAATAAGCAACATAATCAATCATCATAACGTCCAGTTGAAGAGTAAGTAACATCAAACTTATAATCATCAGGTGATCTGATTTAGAATATTATATTGTTGTGCTAAGATCCTCCTCAGATTAGAAACAAAATGCTTTCATTGTGATTAAGGATTCATGAATTTTTGCAAGTGAAAAGTGAGTTTTTATGTTAATTTTATGAGCAATTAAACATAAATAAGAGACTGAACAACAACATAAACATGTACAGAACATCATCAGAAACACATTACAATAGGAACATGATAACAAAATTCACCCCTCCTGGGCTACATCTCCTTAGTCCAGCTTCCAATGGCTTGGACCTCTCTATTATGCTCAAAATTATAAAAATATGTGTTTACAATGTTCAAATGCTTCTAAAACCTGCTCCAATGAGTCTAGAATGTCCAAAAATGGCTACCTAGCCTCTTTTTGCCTCCAATTTGGTTGAAAACTGAAGAAGTTATGACCTCTCCTAGTTAGGCCACTATTCACTCCACAAATTGCACCAAGTACGACATGATCCTACAATTTCACCCCAAAAAGCGCTAGCTGGGCACAAATTTCATCGCGTGGCCGGCAAAATTGTAGGATGGTTAATTCGCCCATAACCCCGCCAACGGTTATAAAAAATGTCATGGTTAGCAGAGTGCGTTCACATAGTGTTTGGACTCACGATTAGTGTTGGTGGTGATATTAACTGTTTGCGGGCTACGAATGAGGTGGTTACATGGGATGTTGGCGGTCACGATTAGGTTGCCAGTTGAAACCACTGTTTGCAGTCAGCAGATGGTGGTCACATGGGATGGCCGACGATGGTTACGCTGGCAGTCTCCTCTCCAACCTGGTGGTCAACATAGATTAAATATAATCCACCGCCATAGTTTGTTAAGTCACATGTTGTGGGTATAATGGCAACCATTGGTGATGTTGTATGGGAAGTCATAGGTTCGACCCCAGCCTCTGACCTGTCTTGCCAACCATATTTTAGCTGATCATTAGGAGGACACGTGGCGGTCTCTGTCTTAGCCACACGTCACCTCCTCACTGGTCAACACTATAACACATGAACCAATTGAACAATGCCACCACATCAGAATATTCTAAGAGTATTATAGGAATTTTCCAAGAATACTACACTTGCCTCCTAGGCGGTACGGATGCCTAGTCAGCATCCCTGTCATCCTTCTGCAATTTTTTTACATGTTTGACAAAGTGAACAGATCATCTTTCTGGGAGCATACGATGTCTGTTTCGCGTGAAACGAGTTGCATTGGATTCGGGATAATGAGAAATATGCGATCATTCAAGTTCCACATCATTTTGACAACTTTGATTTTTGAGCATAATTTTGAGCACTTGATCACTCCTCCCCACTAGAATTCTTTTGGACCCCAAAATATCACTTTCAGTTCTCCACCAAGTGAGGGTACATTTCCCTCACCTTTCCAATATCGATCCATTTATCAATGACTTGGAACTTGCGATCTACACGATTCTTGTCAAGCCTTTGTGTGTACTTGCCTTTTCCGTTTTCAAGCGGTTCTTGCATTGTTTGATGTACCATTTGGAGTCATTCAATGAACTCTTTGGATTTGTCCATGTTACTATCAGCAGAAACATCCTTCTTACCAAGATGATATAATATATTATGATGCAAATGGTAAACAGATTCCTCCACTTGATTCCTTTGACTCAAGCTTGAATTTACATTTTGAAGGCATGTATTCTTTTGAACATAACTTTCATGTAAAACAAAATGATGCTTGAGGAACTTAGTTATACTAACTATAGGCCTAGAAAGTATATCAACAAACTTGTCACTTATACCTTTTTTATACCTTTTGACCGAGTGGATTAGTAGAAGAAAACCTATCCAATGGAAGTGCCTTTGTCACTGCAACTTAAACACTTCACCATTGAAAAATTCTGAATGAAAAGAAATGGGCTTACCACATTGCATAAACACTGTGCCCATGGCATAGTCGCATACATCAACCTAAAAATTAATGACTTTTTCAAGTTTACAAGAGTAAGTATAAAGGATGAACTGATTTTTTGTTTTAAAGCATCAAATGCCTGTTGTTGTTTGCCTCCCCACTGGAAGACCTTTTATACAACTTCCAAAGAGTGCAAATGAGCTACAATAAAAGGAAAATTAACAAAATCTCTCCTCTAACATTGGGCTGCTCCCAAAAAACCTCTTATCCAAATGACTATCTTGAGCATTGACCAATCCATAATGGCATCAATCTTGGAGAGGTCTAACTTCAGATCACCTTCTCCAATATCATGACCCAAGTACATCAAATAAGTTTTATCCAACATATACTTTGACATATTCAAAAACAAATGTTTTTGACATATGACATCAAGTATTTTCTTCTCGCACATGACATGTTCATAATGAAATTTTTTGAAAATGAAAATGTCATCCAAGTAGACTATCATGTCTAGAAATGGCTTCAACACATCTTTCTTCATATGCATGAAATTAGTAGGAGCATGGCAAAGACCAAAAAGCATAACAATCCATTCAAACAAACCTTGCTTGGTTTTGAATGTCGTCTTCCATATATCTCCTTCAACAACTCTATTTTGATGAAAACCACTTCTTGAATCCCATTCAATGAAATGCTTACCATTCTTCTTGGGCGCCAAAATAAGAGGTGCACCACATGGTAAAGGAGAAGGTTGAATGATCCTTTTATTCAACAATCCCTGGATTTGTTCCATTATTTGTGTACTTTCCCTTCTTAACATCATGTGCATGCCAATGTTAGGAAGAAGACACTTTTGCTACAATGGTATTTCATGTTGGACTCTCCTCTTGGAAGGAAATCCTTTTGCTTTCTGAAACACCTCATCATCATGGTGAACTACATCAACCAAATCTATTTTCAAGTTTGAATTACAACCATCAAATGCTTCATAATCAATATCAACATTGGGTTTAATCATAAGAAGCACTAAATTCTTGCTTGAATTCATTAGTATTTTCATTTGCTCTACATTATGATGCAGGAGAATTCAACCCAAGAGAAAATAATAGTATTTAGAAGACATAGGGGGTCAAGTGTTTTAAGGAAGTTAGATTCCTAAGTGATGAATTAATTTAACATTTAGGCTTTTGAGTGAGTAGGATAAGCATTAATTATATAATGTGAGGTTGTTTGTAAATGATCTTGAATAAATGAGAACATGAGTGGTTAATAAAGACAAAAGAGTTAAAAGTCAATTATAACTCTCAAAGCAGTTCATGATTTGAGGAACTAGAGAGAGTTCTTAGGAATTAAATGAAGTTAGAAGTGGACATAGAGGATAGAGGATATTTAGGAGTCAGTTCAGTAGATCTAGGATTTGAACCAAAATTAGTTCAAAAAACCTTTCTGGTATAAATGTAAGCCTACGGGTAGAGTGAAAGGAGGAGGCCACTGATATTGAAGAATAGGCCTATGAAAGACAGAGAAATCTCGATTGTAATCAGTTTTTCATATTTATATATACAAAGGTTCATTCGGGAACTGTGTAATGTGTGAAATAAGTATGTAATGATTGATTTATGCGTGAATTCGTAGGTTCTATAACAAAGGTTGAAGGCGGAGTTTTGAAGAACTACGCAAAGGAGAAGAACGATTCGAAGGAATCGTAATGGATCATTGAACCCACTTGAAGGATCGAGAAATTATCTAAAGTGACATCGATCAAAAGAACATGCGAAGTTAAGCCAGGAGGAAGAGTGCACAGCGGAAGAACAGAAGTCAAAACCCTGAAGAAAGAAACCTGAACCACAGGGAAACGATGAAGAAATGGAGAAAACCATAAAGGAAGGGACGAACGGAGAAATGAGGCTACAATACACAAGAATCGTTAGCTCTTATAGATCAACGGCCCAGATAAATCATGGAGGATCGACGAACCTTTAAGGAGGAATAACGAAGGAATTAGATGTTGACCGTTCGATCGACGGTCATCGCAGGAGTTAACATAGTGGAAAGGTGGATTTATATAAGTGAAATGATATTTCGGCGGTAAAGAAACAATAAGTGGTATCAAGCATTTGGCTCCGATCCCATACATATCATGACACGTAGTAGTAAAGTGGGAAGGGGAAATGGTTTAATCGGGCGGTTAAACCCCATGCTTGTTATCCACCTGAAATTGGGGTGAACCGTCGGATCTATTAAGGATATATCAACGGATCAGAGAAGAGATGGACGATCGCGATTTAATCGTTGATCACAAATTAGGGATAACGAAGGGCAAAGCCAATAGCCATGGATGAGAGTGGACCCGACGACAACTGTGAATGCGGGTTTATAAGGTTTGAAGTCTGACCTTAAATGTTCGGGTCGGTTTTCTATGTTTTGCTTTGTATTGTTGGTAAAGTGTGAAGGAGCGATAAGAAGCGGACCCGAGAAGGTTTATATGGCACAATTAATATGTTTTGAGTTTCGGAGGTTGATCGCATAACAGGAAAGTGGAAGGAGTGTGTAATGTGACCCGTGGAAGAACGATACCCCGATTGCGATAAAGGTAAAACATTGATTTCTGTGTAAAGGCCGTATTAAGGTGGAAAGGTATGTTTAAAGTGCATTTCTGTTATAAAAAGGTTGTAATAGAAATATAGCGCTGATAAAGGATTTTTGTGTGTTAAGTCTGTTATAACCAATGTTTATAAAGTTAAAGTTTAATGTGTGGCTTAAGGCTTAATGAAGGTTATGATGGTTTTAAAGACCCGCTAGGAGGGATTTTATGAAGGCTTTAATAAAGTCATAATTGAAGGCTTGAGCGTTGATTAATAGGGCCTTAACCATTGGTGGTTGAAGGTTTGACTCCTTGGTGAGTTAAATACCTGGGAAAAATGTGTTTATGCATTTTTACATGCGTACTGTGGGTATAGGTAGGGGAAACCCTGCATCATTTTGGTATCATAGCAGAATTGTAATTGAAACAATTGGTATTAAAACAGAACAAAGAAATTCTATGTGAAAGAATTGAGAACAAAGTTATGTGTCAAAGATGTTTATGTAGGAAAGGAAGGATCAGATTCTAATCTAACAGAAAGTAGACACACAGAGGTGATGTGTTGCAAAACTTGCAGATGCAAGAAACAGAGGACAATCCATTCAAGTTACAGGTGGAATGGTGAAACAAGATCATGCTGAGATCTTGAAGGTGAGGTGATATGTTCTGTTTTGATTTGAGAATGTGTGTTTATACATTGATATGCAGGTGACATCATAAGAAGGTGTGAAGGTTGCAACAATCTAGAGCAAGGAGGTGCTCAATTGGTTCCAAAAGAAAGAACCAGATAGATGCTAAAAGACTAAACTCAAAGGAGAGAAGCTTAGTGAGGCATATGTAACAAGAAGGAGACTTGTTACTGCAAAGGTATTGTTGCAGCTCACAAAGGTAATTCCACAAAGAATGTGGGTAGAATTACCAAGGTAATGAAGGAAGCTAGTAAGACTTTCTAAGTGAAAGAAGAGGTGGTCAGAACCAAGTATTTCATTGTGATTGAAATACAAGAGGACAATTGTGTTCTTGAGAAGTGCAGGTGACTTGCAGCCTTGAAGGAGTAGAGAGAAGTGCTCAAAGGAGGCTGCAGAGATAGAGAACCAAGGGCTTACCAAAAGACAAAGTATAGAGGAAAGCTTGGTGAGGTAAGTTGCAACAAGGAGGACTTGTTGTTGCAGAGGCCTTAATGCAGCTCACAGTAAGTGAGTGAGGAGCTCATGAAGATATAGAAGATGAAGATGACTACTTATGGTCATAGCAGAGGTTCTGAAGAAGACCACAATAGAAGAAAGATGAAGAAAGAGAATGCCAAGGAAAATGGCAAGAGACTGAGTCAAGAGGAAATTGACAAAGAGATTGTAGAGTTAAAATAACAACTCAATGCATTAAGGAGAATACTTGAGGAAAACCAGAGACAAGGTTGGGTATTAAGGAAGAAGCCAGTGGAGTGACATGAGATGCAGAGAAGGCTACAACAAAAGCAAGTAAAGTGGCTGAGGGAAAAACTCAAGGAAGTTGAGTTGGAAATGGAAGAGTCAATTTGTGAACCAGAACGGTGAGAAATTTTGGGAGAAAGTGAAGCCTACACTAAAGCTAGAAAATGGAGATCAAGTGAAGATCTCATGGACTATTGGGATAGTTCAAAAAAACATGAGGAGATGCTGACTGAAGATGAAGACTTGAAGACTGAAACTTCAAGTGAGGCCACAAGGTCACATGGTTTTAAATTTGAAAATTTGTGTATGTTTGCAGGTGAAACATGTAAAGAAGGACAATTTGTTGATATTGTCATAAAGGAGGAAGAAGACAAACATAATCTAAATTATGTTCTGGAAGAAGATGGGATAGATAGGTCTCATATACAGTTGGCGAAAGATATCAAGCAATCAAGTGAAGGGCTTGAGGAGATTGAAGAGGAGACCATCGAAGAATTTCTGAATCATATGAAGGATTTAGAACAACAAGGAGATATGATGGCTAAAACATCAAGTGGGACCACAAGGTCTTATGTTTTTAAGACTGATAGTTTGTCTGTGAATGCAGAACAAATGAAGGAGAATATTAATGCAGATGGTGAGACAAGGATAGCTCTTGGAGAAGGTAAACAACAAGAGATTAAAGGCAAACTTGAAGAAGAGACTATGTTAGCTGAAAACATAGTAAAGGATCATCAATTCACTATGATGATAGGCACAATGGAAATAGCCATGGAAAATGTTGAGATAGTCAATAAGAAGGAAGGACATCTACTGAAAGATGTTAAGAAGGGAGAAACCTATGCAAAGGATTTAACCTTGGGAGAAGGACCAATAACAAAGGAGTGTTTTGTAGAGGATGAGAAATCTTTTGAAACTGTCAGAAGTATGGAGAAGTATCTTTCAAAAGATAGAAACTATGAAGTAAAGGAGGATGGAGAATGTCTCTTAAATGAAAGAAGCAATGATTTATTGCATCAGAAAGAATTTGATAATGCATTGATATTTGAAACTGTGACAACATAGGAACAATTTATTGTGAAAGAAGGAGATGAAATTCAGTCTGAAGAGCTGATATGTGAAGCAACAGTTGAGACTGTTGAACCTTGTGATTTTCAAATTAATGTAGGAATCATAAGTGATGATGAAGTACTTGCGAAGTGTCATAGAGAAATTGCATTGCTAGAATATTTGCTGGGAAATTCAGAGTATGACAATGTGATTGCAAAAGAAGGAGTTCACTACAGTGGACAAGAGAAGGAAGACATCATTAGAGCAAATGATATGGAGGAGAGACTAGTTGATAGTCTCATGAATTCTCTTGAGAATTCAAAACAACATACCGATGTGCTGACAAAGGAGAAAGAAACAGAGCAGCAAACTGAATTGTTGCCAAAGGAAGATAAGGCATAGAAGCCTTATGTTTTTTATTTTAACAAGTGTTTTGTGAATGCAGGTTTTGTTGCAAATGATGGAGGATATTTGGCATAGATGAGAAACAAAATAAAGATGAAAGAAGAAGATTCTATGGAAGAATTCAATCCATGGAACAAAGATACTCAATCGCTGGAAAGTCATGATTCAGTGCAGACATAAATAATCATGAAAGAGGGTAAGGACGATAGGGAGGCAGTAAGCAAAGCAAAAGTTGGAACAAAATCAAAAGAAGAAGAAAAAGTAAACCAGTAGCTATAAAGTGGAAGTAACCAGCAACAGTTTGAAGAGTTAGTGGATAGCAGCAACAACCTGAAACAAAGAGAAACTGGTAGAAGTAAGTGGCAAAGTATGGACCAGTCCAAGGATAAACTGGAGACAAATATTGAAGAATTTTGGTAGTTAATGATGAAATAGGCCATAGGGAGGAGAATGATAGCAGCAAGAAGGATGATCAATCAGAGTATGAACCTGATTGACAAGGAGAAGAAGATGGAACAAAAGGCAGTAGAAGTACAGTAGTAGCAAAGGAACAAAGATTTTAGACAATTACAAACTAAAGTTTGGGACCCTAGAGGTTTTCTATCAGCTTAAGAAGACACATGATCAGGAGATCATGAATATTTCTACTTTGGGAGTCTTATGTAAGAGCATTCAACCCAAGAGAAAATCATTGTATTTAGAAGACATAGGGGGTCAACTGTTTTAAGAAAGTTAGATTCCTAAGTGATGAATTAATGTAACATTTAGGCTTTTGAGTGAGTATGATAAGCATTAATTAGATAATGTGAGGTTGTTTGTAAATGCTCTCGAATAAATGAGAACATGAGCGGTTAATAAAGACAAAAGAGTTAAAAGTCAATTATAACTCTCAAAGCAGTTCATGATTCGAGGAACTAGAGAGAGTTCTTAGGAATTAAATGAAGTTAGTAGTGGACATAGAGGATAGAGGAAATTTAGGAGTCAGTTAAGTAGATCTAGGATTTGAACTAGAATTAGTTTAGAAAACCTTTCTGGTATAAATGTAAGCCTACAGGCAGAGTGCAAGGAGGAGGCCACTAATATTAAAGAAAAGCCCTATGAGAGACAGAGAAGTCTCAATTGTAATAAGTTGTTCATATTTATATATACAAAGGTTCATTTGGGAACTGTGTAATGTATGAAATAAGTATGTAATAATTGATTTATGCATGAATTTGTAGGTTCTATAACAAAGGTTGCAGGCAGAGTTCTAAAGAACTATGCAAAGGAGAAGAACAATCGAAGGAATCATAACGGATCATTGAATCCACTTGAAGGATCGAGAAATGCTCTGAAGTGACATCGATCAAAAGAACATGTGAAGTTAAGCTAGGAGGAAGAGTGTGCAGCAAAAGAACAGAAGTGAAAACCCTAAATAAAGAAACTTGAACCACAGGGAAACGCTGAAGAAACAACAAAAACCATAAAGGAAGGGAGGAATGGAGAAGTGAGGCTACAATACAAAGGAACCGTTAGATCTTATAGAGCAACGACCTCGATCAATCATGGAGGATTGGCGAACCTTGAAGGAAGAATAGCAGAGGAATTAGATGTTGACCATCCGATTGACGGATCAATGGATCGATAATCATCGCTCGGTCAAAAAGAGCGCAGGAGTTAATGTAGTGGAAAAGCGGATTTATATAAGCGAAATGGTATTTCGAGCGGCGAAGAAACCATAAGTGGTATCGAGCGTTTGGCTCTGATCCCATACATATCATGACACGTAGCAGTAAAGTGGGAAGGGGAAACCGTTTAATCGGGTGGTTAAACCCCATGCTTGTTATCCACTCAAAATCGGGGTAAACCATTGGATCTATTAAGGATAGATCAACGCCAGAGGTTATAATGCAAGTTGTTTGATCACTGACCATTCGATCAGAGAAGAGATGGACGGTCGCGATCTAATTGCTGATCGCAAATCTGGGATAATGAAGGACAACACCGATAGCGATGGATGAGTGCAGACCTGATGATAATTGTGAATGCGGGTTTATAGGTTTGAAGCCCGACCTTAAATGTTTGTGCCAGTTTTCCGTGTTTTCCTTTATATTGGGGTAAAGTGTGAAGGAGCGATAAGAAGCGGACCTGAGAAGGTTTATATGGCGTATTTAATATGTTTTGAGTTCCAAAGGTTGATCGCATATCGAGAAGGTGGAAGGAGTGTGTAATGTGACTCGTGGAAGAACGATACCTTGATTGCGATAAAGGTAAAACATCGATTTCTGTGTAAAGGTCGTATTAAGGAAGAAAGGTATGTTTAAAGTGCATTTCTATTGTAAAAGGGTTGTAATAGAAATAAGTGCCCATAAAGGGTTTTTATGTGTTAAGTCCGTTATAGCCAAAGTTTATAAAGTGAAGGTTTAATGTGCGGCTTAAGGCTTAATGAAGGTTATGGGGGTTTTAAAGTCCCGATAGGAGGGATTTGATGAAGGCTTTAATAAATTCATAATTGAAGGCTTGAGGGTTGATTAATAGGGCCTTAACCATTGGTGGTTGAATATTTGACTCCTTGGTGAGTTAAATACTTGGGACAAATGTGTTTATGCATTTTTACATGCGCATTGTGGGTGTAAGTGGGGGTAACCCTGCATCACATTAACTAATGAAAGATTTAATTTCTTGCGATGAGCTCTCACAATATACTCCACACCATCCTTAAACAAGTGGTACTTGTTTTCATGACGATAGAATATTTCTTTTCTATCATAGAGGTAAGGACTACCCAAAACAATTCCTGATATATCAAGCGGTACAACATCTAATTCAACTTCATCAATGAAGTTTGTTGTGATTGAAAACCAAAGAATACATTTTCTTGTAACCTGTAAATTTGTGTCCTTGCATATCCAACCCAATGGATATGGCTTGGGATGTGAAATGGTTTCAATATTAAGTTGTTTCACTAAGTCATCAGATATCAAGTTGGCTTGAGACCCACTATCAAAAAGTGTGTCGATTTTTGTATGTTTTGAGATTTCCCTCACATGAAATAATTCAATCCTTGTTTCTTCATTTAGAGTACTAGTGTGACAATTTGAAATACTAGTGCTAGAAATGAATTCTTTTCCTTTTATACCCACGGCTGTAATTTTAGTTTTATCACCCGAATCAGATCCCAAATCATCTTGAATGACGATAGTTGTCTTTTCTTTTCCTTTGTTGTTGAATTTATTTGGTTTCATTTCAGGACGAATCTTCCAACAATGAGCTTCATTGTGACCCTCTCTGGAACAATCTTTACATAATGTTTTCTCTACTTCCTTTTTAATGGATGCATTTTTCTTTCCCTTGAAACCCTTTTCTTTCTCTTTACCCTTAAATGGATTTTTACTACCTTCTTCTGGAGTGTTTTTCCCTCTTGCCTCAAGATGAGTGGCTTACACACACAAATAATCTAGATTATTGGCTTTAAACATTAAGATAGTATGCCTAAGGTAATCGTGTAAACCCCCTATGTACTTCAACAATGTGTCATGTGATTGCAAATCTACACCTAACGTCAAAGACCTTTTTATGAATTCTTGGGTGTAATCTTGCACATTTTGACCTTTAAGATGTCTAAAGTTCTGCCAATTCATGATGCCTTTCTGCATATAAGCTAGAGGGTAGAATTTTCGTTGATTACGACAATGAAATCCGTCTAAGAAATTGAGATATTACCGTGTTTTTTAATCTCCTCTTGGGTCTTTGATTCCCACCATACTAGTGTTGCACCCTCCATTCTCAAGAAAGCTCACTGAATCTTTATGTCATCCTATTGAAGGTTTTGAATCCTTAATACACCTCCAATTGACGAATCCAATTATCAAGATTCTTTGTATTCACTTCACCATTATACATGGGCAGCTCAAATTTAACATCAAGTTTTAAAAAATGTGATTTACCAGTTCCTTTTGAAGTATGATGATGAGTACAAGTAAGGGTTGTGTTAGTGGAAGTGGGTTAAGATGCTTATGAGGAAGAAGATGAAGAAGATGGTGGAGATGGTGGAGGTTTGTCTCCATTCCCATTACCTCCTCCTAAAGAACCTTCTCCTTTGGAAGGTTTGGAACTTTCCCCTTGCAGCCTAGTATTCCTCTCTTCATAGAGTACCTTCAACATCTATGTCATATCAAAGAAAGCCTTTCAAAAGGTCTTCTCATCTTCTGTCATGTTTGTAGGTTCTCCTTCATGAGACATGATCTCTGGAGTCTCCACTGCAACTTGAGGTTGATGGTGTTGGTTATTGTGGCAACCTTGCTCTCCTTCCCCTTGACCCAACTTCAGGGCTTCCAACCAACTTCCCTTCTCCTCTTTTGAGCTTTAACCTTGTAAGGATGACATAAAATTGCAAACAATTAAATCCTTCTCTCACAAATAAAACCTAGTGCTTTGATACCAAAATTATCTGATTTAGAATATTAGATTGTTGTGCTAAGATCCTCCTCAGATTAGAAACAAAATGCTTTCATTGTGCATAAGGATTCATGAATTTTTGCAAGTGAAAAGTGAGTTTTTATGTTAATTTTATGAGAAGTTAAACATAAATAAGAGACTGAAGCATAAACATGTACATAACATCATCAAAAATACATTAAAACAGGAACATGATAAAGGATTTCACTCCTCTTGGGCTACGCCTCCTTGGTCCAACTTCCAATGGCTTGGACCTCACTATCATGCTCAAAAGTGTAAAAATATGTGTTTACAATGCTCAAATGCTTCTGAAATCTGCTCCAATGAGTTCAGAATGTCTAGAAATGGCTACCTAGTCTCTTTTTTCCTCCAATTTGGTCGAAAACTGAAGAAGTTATGACCTCTCCTAGTTAGGAAATTGCACCAAGTATGGCATGATACTACAATTTTGCCCCAAAAAGCGCTAATTGGGCAAAACTTTTTCCGCGCTGCAGGTGAAATTGTAGGATAGTTAATTCTGCCTATAACCCCGCCGACGGTTATAAAAAAATGCCACGGTTAGCAGAGTGTGTTCACATGGTGTTTGGACTCGTGGTTAGTGTTGGTGGTGATCTTAACCGTTTGCGGGCTATGGACGAGGTGGTCACATGGGAGGTTGGCGGTCATGGTTAGGCTGGAAGTTGAAACAACTGTTTATGTTCAGCGGATGGTGGTCACATGGGAGGGTTGCCGGCTGTTACACTAGCAATCTCCCCCCAAATCGGTGGTCAACATGGTTTAAATATAATCTGCCTCCATAGCTTGTTAAGTCACATGCTACAAACATAACGATAAGCCTTTGTGTTGTTGTATGGGAGGTCATGGGTTTGACCCTAGCCTCTACCCTGTCTTGCCAACCATATTTTAGCCGACCATTAGGAGGACATTTGGCGGCCTCTGGCTTAGCCACATGTCACCTCCTCACTGGTCAACACTATAACACATGAACGAATCAAACAATGCCACTACATCAGAATATTCCAAAAATATTTCACTTTTCACCTAGGTGGTGCGGATGCCCAGTCAACATCCCTGTCATCCTTCAATGATTTTTTTACCTTTTTGACAAAGTGAACAGATCACATTTCTACGAGCATATAGTGTCTATTTCGCGCAAAACAAGCTGCCTCAAATTCAGGATGATGAGCACTATGCGGTCATTCAGGTTCCACACCATTCTGAGAACTTTTATTTTTGATAATAATTTTGAGCAAGGCAACCATCAAAACCACATGCATTATGAGCAACAACATCATCAATGGCTCAACTTCAATAAGTTGATCTAAAAAAAAATAAATGCAACAGTTGTATATGGAAACAACCCTTAAATTCTACCAGGTTCTTGTTGCACATCCTCGATGCAGAAGATGACCATCAACAAGGTGAGAATTCTATAATATAAATTTCATCCACACTCTCTTGATATCATATGTGCACTAGTTAAGCATAATCATCAACAAGTACATGTGATAGTCTTCAAAGTAAAATCCTCATGCACAAGATTCAATATTAGACACTTGTACTTAGATCTTGACTAAATTTACATGACATGAGGGAACAGATTCAATGTAGAACACTTCAGCCATCAACACCAATATGATGTGCAAGAGCTATGCAATAATACTCCAAAAAAATTCACAAAACCAACTAGAAACTCTTTAGGCACATGCATGCATCACTAATTCTTCCTCATGTGAAATATGACAATCTAATGAAGTAATATAAATGAGGGTTTCAATGAGAGTAATATTACTCTCTCAAGCTATCACCAAGTTCTCCATGAAATCCACAATATCATACATGATATAAATGTTATATATGAAAAAGCATAAAGCCATATCAAACTCCCCCTAAGCATATGCCATTTCTCCATCAACTATTTCTTGCTGCATAAGACATTCATTAGTGTGCATAAATGATCTTCACACAATATGGTTACAACCACGAACAATCATGAAACAAAAGATAAAATGACATGCAATATATCAATCATTGTAGACTCCCCTTGAACTCATGCACTCTCTTTCTATGCCTCAACCTGAAATGAATAAATGCATGAAGTTGAAATTTCCTTCTTTTAATCACATGCACCTATCAAGTTTGGAATCTCTTGAAGCCATCTCCTATTGGGCACAAGAAAAGGTTTTACTCCCCCTGAGTAGATTACATCTTTGAAAGACAACACATCCTTCCTTGAAATCCTTTGAAAAGCTAGTTCTTTGTAACTCAACTTTTTCCATACTTTATTTGTCTTCAATGGTGGGCTTGCTCCTTTTGTTGGGTTAATTTTTTCATATCTACAAGCTAGATCCTTGTGGCCATATTTTCTACACTTGAAACAATAATTATCCAACAATCTTTGTTTTCTTGCATAATTTTTACAATCTTTAGCACGATGACCAGAATGATTGCAAGAAAAACAATAACCATAAAATAAACTTGGATACCTTGTGTTTTAATTTGTTGGATGATGTAAACTTGGTTGCTTCCTTATTCTCTTGAATTGTTGCATGGTGTGGTTGTGATTTTCTTTCCTTTGTTTATGCTAATAAACTCTTTTCTTCTTTGGCTTCCTTTGATGATGTTGCTTCCTAGGTCCTTGATTGACTTGGAATGGAGAACATGTGATGGTGTGCTTATGATTTGTTGCTACATGGTTGTCCTTCACATTATCATTTCCTTTTACAAGGCTTGATCCTTCTTCAAAGCCCAATCCGGTTTTGATAAGAGGAGATCTCTGATTGATAAGGATCTCATCTAAAATTTTGCTTATTTTCTCCAACTTTCAATATTGAGATAGCTGATTATTTGCATTTTAAAGCTCACATCTCAAAGAGTCTAATTCCTCTTCTATTCTTGCACAATACGCTTCCCATTCTTGCGGTCAATTCTTCAACATCTCATTTTCGTTGATGACCTCTTCATGTGGTATCTCTTGATCAATGAATTTCATGTCAATGCTCTCATGGTTGCTCTCACTATCTCCTTGAGAGGAGATTGGATCTGCTTCTGCTATGAATATAGAATCTTTTGTAATATGTTCCTTTTCTTCAAGAATGAAGTGAGGTTCTTCAATAACTTCTGAAATATGAGATCCACCTCTTCCATACATATTATGCAGCTTATCCATAATCTTTTTTGCAGTTTTGCAGTGTCTTACTTTAGCGATATCATGATATAATAGGGTCCTTAAGATGATATTTTCGGCTTTCTCATTTGAGTCATCATATGTATGGTATTCTAATGAGAGAAAAAAATCCTCATCAAGATAAAAAATGTATGCTTCCAATCTTACCTTCCATAGTGCATAATTCGATCCATGAAGAGTGAGAACTTCATCTGCTCCAAATCCTCCCTAGTAACCCATGATCAGCCTTCCAGCGGTAAAGTTGCACTAGAAGGAACTTGGATTTGATACCAATTGTTGGAAATGTGCTCACTACTAAGAGGCAAGATGGTGGTGAATTAGTAGTGACAAGGTGTATATGTATTCTTTTTCGATTCCCTTTTGATTTATTGATTCACAATCACACATTATTCCGCTAGTAGGTTAGCTTATATAATGCATAAATCAACAAAGTAAATACCATGATCATCACATGAAAACCATAATACAATCAAATAATCACATGCACAAGGAACACAAGGATCTCTGGTGGAAAACCATTCATGGGGAAAAAACCACCTTTCTGTTGTTGCTCTGCTACAATTTAATTAATCAAACAAATCATTTACATAATCATAGCTCACTATGTCTAGTAAGGAAGTTTCTCACTTTGAATCGACTAAGTGAACACCCATCCACTAGAGACTCCTATCCCCTACAAGCATTAACCAACACCCATTGGACTATGAGAATATTACTTCCTCTACTAAAGCTTCTGACACCCATTGGACTATGAGAATATTACTTCCTCTACTAAAGCTACCGACACCCATTGGCAAGGAGTGACCCCTGCACCCAACAATAAAAACTTCCTCTCTAATGAACTCAAAAATACCAAAACACCAATCAATAAAACAACCTCATCTCTGCAAATACAATGGTTGCAACTCAACTCAATTCACTACAACGCCCACCCACAATCGCATCACACGATCAATCAAACTACTCATAGATATATCTCACATCCATACACCAAACTCAAACACATATGGACACAATACATTAGATACAAGTAATTTAAAGTAAGCAATGTAAACATGAACCACTGCTACAACTATGTAGATCAACTTTCAGCCCTTGCAAACACAAATAAATTAGTCATGATCAAGAAACAATGCTCTCCTCATCTCCTTCGCCATTAAGCTCTCAAAACCTGCTCTAGCATTAGCCTCTGAAATTCTTCTGCAATAGGAACTCAACCTTTAGATTTTGCACCGGCTGCAACTCTCCAATATGTGCACTGTGTAACCACACAAATGGAGGAGGTTCTCATCCTCCATATTCTCCAACCCTCACTTGATTAATGTGTTCACACCTCAAACACTTGATTCTCTAGTAGTCAATAGAAGCTTCTCCATAAAATTACAATTAATTTCCTTAAAATAAAATCGTGAAATGGCTTAGGTGCGTGAGGAATTTGGAGGAAATTTTCACTTATAAGCCTAGGCGCATGCATAGCACTAAGAAATTTCGACTGGAGATCTTTAGTCGCTCGCACAGGCCTGCAAGGGAGTGAGTAGGGTCTTCTGGTTGCTTGCATGAGCCTATAAAGGAGCGACTGGGCAAAGGATGGTCAAAGTTAAATTTCTTTAGGTCAGAACCTGCCCAAACTTGTTCCACTACTTGACAACCTTCTATAAGACCTCAGGAAACCATTGTAGCCATTGTAACATTACAACAAACCACTGATCCAACTCCATCATCAACAAAAGTCAAACTAGGTTGACTTGAATGCCATCAATCAAATGCATTAGCACATATGCCATCAAACTGCTCCACAACTTCTCCAACACCTGCATAACTATCAAACCATTAATGATAGGATTGAACATGATGGCCAAGAACCATCCACACATACACCAAGTAGCATAAACATGACTTTACAGTCTCCATCATTGTTAACTAGCTAAAGAAACTCCTCATCCTTCCAAAGTATCCACACACAAGCTAAATAATTGCACTAACATCATCTGCAACCAATGCACAAACTAGGTGCCTCTACCTCACATGATATCAACAACTCATGCTACTAGGTTGACATCAATGCCAACCAACAACCACTGCAACTAAGCAACACATCATCAATACCAATATTTTAAATGACAACAAATCACGACCTTGCTCGAAATTATATTATCCAATTCCAAAAAAGTCATTTCATCTATTAGTTAGACTATTCTTTCATTACAATGTCAATTAAATTTATTTTGAATAATTAATCTTTTTAATAAAATTCAAATTTTAAAATATAATAAATAATTAATCTTTCTAATAAAATTAAAATTTTAAAATATATATCCTCAATATTAATAAAAATACTATAATAATAATAAAGAATCCAAACTAAAAAAATAACCTTTATAAACCAGAAATAAATAAATAATTATTAAAAAATGTGTAATTGTCAATACCACCAACTCAATCAATTCAATAACTTCCATTAAAAAGGCTACTAACCTCCTATCATATGAAAAGAGAATAATATGGTACTTACAACTTTAGAAAAGGTGATACTCTTACAACACTCGAATCTAGAATTAAAAAAAAAAAAAAAAAAAGTGTTCTAGCATTCCAAAACTGAAAGAAATATAATGGTACTTACATAAAAGAAATATGATGACACTTATATAAAATGTTTTCCAAAGATACGATGAAACTTACCGAAATTAGGAGATATATTATGAAGCGTAAAGTCTTCTAAAGTTGGGAAAGATATGATAACACTTCATAGTGGAAAAAGAAAAGTGAGGACACTAGGATATAATGGTATTTATTTAGACACTTGAAATTAAATAAAAATTAGGCTAGTTTAATTTTGTTTTAATCTGAATAGTCTAATTTGTTTTATCGTAAAAGCTATTGAAAAAGGGTTAATAATATTTGAAGTTTTGAGGTTCTGTAATTGTGTTCATATATGAAATATAAATTATATTTTTGAATGATATATAAATAATTTAATTGATTATTTAGTTAAAATAATATTTATGTTTTAATTTTTTGATGGGCATATATTATTGATATGGAAGGGATAGAGGGGTCAACTATTTTATTTTATTTGGTAAAGTGATTAATGTTGAAAATAACAACAAAAAATGTTAAAAATAGAAATTTTATAAATAGCATTGCTATAGATAGTATTCCAGGTACTAGTGTTGGATATGGCAACAAGGACTGATAAAATAGAAATGCTAAAAATAGCATTGCTATAAATAGCATTTCGAAATACATTCCAATTTTACTTAGTCTCTAAACTAAAATTGAGAATTAAAATTCGAATTTAATTTTAGCAGCTGTTTGTAAAATAATTAATTAATTCATCTTGAGTTAATTAGTTGGAAAAAATCAAACATGAAGCCTATGTGAAGACATGCAACAGTGATCCCTTTGATTGAGGAAGTTATCCCTTGATCAAAGGAGATCAGGATGAGTTGTACTTTGAGTTGTAATTAGTTAGCTTAGTTAATTGAGTTAAGTCTAGTTAGATTAGTTCCAACAGTTTGTGGAACTGATTGTGAGTTCAGTTAGTTAATCCATGCATGCATGTAATTGTTGCACTTCAGATAACTGAATATTCTTTCATAAATAACTCATGCATGTTAGTTCAGTCAGAGACCCAGTGGAGATAAGATGATGGGACAATGTACTATCAGTTGGAGGATTTTTCCTATATAGGAAACTCATCCATGTAGAAGGAATTATCTCCCTCAGGATTGCGCAGTTACTTCTGAGTTTGGTGAGTTGTGTGAGGTGAATTCACACAGGTGGCAACATTGGACCCTAGGAGAAATTACGCAAGGAAATAGGAGGCTTGGAGGGCAGAGAAGAAGGTTTGTGAGAAGCCTTTGACTGTCTATGAGTAGCAGAGGGATTGTATTGAGAGCTGGATAGCTTGTGAGCTAAAGATTTGTATAATCTGGACATATTTCCACTTGTATGATAATACAAAGATTGGGGATTTTAGCTGAGGCTTTCGCCAGAGTACTCTTCTGTGTTTCATGTGTATGATTTCTTCTTCTCTGTTATATGTGTTCTTATTGATCTAGCTCAAATTGATTAAGCTTCCACAAAGTTTGATTGTAGAAGTAGATCTGGTATTTTGCTTTAGTATATTGCATTATTAGGTGATCTACAGTGGGAATTTCTACATTGCATCAGAGCCAAGTTGATCAAAGCGGAGAACAATATACAAAGAAGGGAGAAGTTCCAAGTTTGAAGTTCCTGATTATAGAATTCGAATTCTTATCACGTCTCAAATTTCACCAATGGTGTTCAATGGTCTGAGGCTCAAGTATGCTCTTGATGACAACTCGAATTATATAGCCTGGAAGGATCACATGGAGGCAGTATTAGAGGACAACGGTTTGAAGGACTTCATTGATCAAGAAGTCCCCAAGCAAGCAACAGTTGATGCTACAAAATTGGTAGAATGGAAGAAATGTGTGGCTAGAGTGAGGAGAATCCTCTTGGAGGGAGTTCGAGACCACATTGTCTCGAGCCTCCATGGGAAGGAGACACCGTTTTCAATGTAGAAAATATTGAAAGATCTATATCAGAACAACAACGATCAGAGGAAGCTGGCGCTGAAAGACAAGCTTCGGAAAATCAAGTGTGAAAAGGGCAACACGATCTCTACATATATGAACAAGCTCACCACTTGCAGGGATGAGTTTGGAAGTGTAGGGATCATGACAGCCGATGATGACAGGGTGAGTCTTGCTCTCCTCGGTCTTCCTAAGAGTTGGCATATCTACCAAGAATCGGTAAATGGAAAAGAGAAACTACCAGATTGGGAACGACTTTGGTTGGATTTGATGCAGGAGGAGATAAGAAGAAGCACTAGAGATGGTTCTTCATCCAAGGAGGATGAAGAAAATTACGCCTTAGCAAGTAAGGCAAAGAAAGGGAAGGAGAAGGATTCTCATCCCAAATCAAGTTCTTCCTATGGTGGGAAGGAGTTTGACAAATCGAAAGTGTGATGCTTTCATTGTCATGAGGTGGGCCATTTTGCTACAAATTGTCCACTGAAGAAATCCAAGAAGGGATCCAAGGAAGGATCAGAAGGTGAGGCACTGGCCTCATAGTTTGAGTTGGATTTCACCCTCATCACATGCATGGTTTCATCCATGGTGGGATGTGGTTTGTTTCTTGACAGTGGAGCTTCATTCCACATGACCAACGATAAGAGTTTGTTCAGTACCTTGGAGGAGAAAGATCTCCAAATACTCATAGAGATGGGTAATGATGAAAAGTATAGTGTCTCAGGAGTAGACACAGTTGTTTTTCAGAGGGAGCATGGAGCTCACATTACCTTGATAGATGTGAAGTATGTGCTAGGACTGAGGAAAAACTGGTATCGATTGCAACGTTGGAAGAAAAAGGCTATGATGTAGTCTTCAGTAAGGAAAGGTTTTCCTTAGACACGTCACCACGAGACAGGTGAAGCAGATCAATTCACGAGTTAAGAACCTGTATGCTCTTGAGATTCAAGATGCATGCAAAGCCTTGAAGAGCAATGCAACTATTGGAGACTTGGTGGTTGAGAGGGAGAGTACATTACCTCTCAACATGCAGCACCAGAAGAAGTCTTAGACAATTGTGAAGGAGCCACAATTGGTGAAGTAGCTTAAGGAGGTTGTGGAGCAGCCACAACTGGAGAAGCCGAGAGGAAATCGAGTGGAGGAATCCACTCATGCAAAGACCTTCAGTAGGGGCAAATTTCGAGCCAAGTGGGCAGAGGGATCACATGCATCCATACCTCTAGGTTGGAGGTGGGGAGATGTGGAGTGACAATCCCAAGAAGGCTGGAATAAGGGCAGGATCATTGAGGTACCCAACCTCTTTGATTAGACCTTGCTATGGCAGCCCTGACGAGGAGTAGCAGGATTGACTGAGTGGGTAGAGACAGATGCAGATGGAGTGGCTGAGGAAGCTTCTACATCAGAGGGTGTTTCTAGCCCAACAGGGAGGTTAGTTACTTCCTTCTTAGTAACTGAGTTGCAGTGAAACATTGGATAGCACGATGCAACATGATGAGAGGAGGTGCAGTGCGGATGCATGTTGGGAGATATGACCAACAATAGCATGGATGTAGCAGTAGGAAATAGTGTGATTGATGCAGTCAGAGATCAAAGTGGCAGAAGCTAGAGCAGTCAGATACTGAAGAGCATAGAGGTGCAGAGTTTTTCAGTCGACAGAGGCAATAATAGTCAGAGACTTTGATGACAGAGGCATCACTCTGATTTAGGTTGGTTGTTTTTTTGTTTCTAGAGTTGCTAGAGCAACAACACTAGGGAGAAGTGTTGCATGCAGAACATTCCAAAGGTTCAGGATCAGGTTCGAGTTGAATGCCTTTCTTGTTGAGAGGGAGTGTTGAAAATAGCAATAAGAAATGCTAAAAATAGAAAAGATATAAATAGAATTTCAGGTACCAGTGTTGGATATGGAAACAACAAATGATAAAATGGAAATGCTAAAAATAAAATTGCTATAAATAGCATTTCGGGATACATTCCAGTTTTAGTTAGTCTCTAAACTAAAATTGAGAATTAAAATTCAAATTTGATCTTAGCAACTATTTGTAAAATAGTTAATTAATTCATCTTGAGTTAATTAGTTGGAGAAAATCAAACATGAAGTCTATGTGAAGACATGCAATAGTTATCCCTTTGGTTGAGGAAGTTATCCCTTGATTAAAGGAGATCAAGATGAGTTGTACTTTGAGTTGTAATTAGTTAGCTCAGTTAACTGAGTTAAATCTAGTTAGATTAGTTCCAACAGTTTGTGGAACAGATTGTGAATTCAGTTAGTTAATGCATGCATGCATATAACTGTTGCACTTCAGATCACTGAATATTCTCTCATAAATAACTCATGCATGTCAGTTTAGTCAGAGACCCAGTTGAGATCAGATGATGGGACAATGTACTATTAGTTGGAGGACTTTTCCTATATAGGAAACTCATCCATGTAGAAGGAAGTATCTCCTTCAGGAATGTGCAGTTACTTCTGAGTTTGGTGAGTTATGTGAGAGGTGAATTCACAAAAGTGGCAACATTGGAACCCAGGAGAAACTGCACAAGGAAATAGGAGGTTTGGAGGGCAAAGGAGAAGGTTTGTGATAAGCCTTTGACTGTCTATGAGCAGCAGAGGGATTGTACTGAGAGTTGGATAGATTGTGAGCTAAAGCTTTTTGTAACCCGAACATATTTCCACTTGTATGATAATACAGAGATCGGGTTTTTTTGCTGAGGCTTTCCCAAAAGTATTCCTCTGTGTTTCATGTGTATTATTTCTTCTTCTCTGTTATATGTGTTCTTATTGATCTAGCTCAAATTGATTAAGCTTTCGCAAAGTTTGATTGTAGAAGTATATCTAGTATTTTGCTTTAGTATATTGCATTATCAGGTGATCTACAATGGGAATTTCTACAATTAATGAGGTGTGTCAGATACACTTTGTGTTGCAAAAACACTAAGATCTTTCTAGAGATCTAAGAGAAGATATATAGCAACGTGTGGTTAGCAAGGTGAAGTTGGCAACGCTAGGGCATGGGAGTGGCTGGTAGCTTGGTTTCTTAGGGAGGCATTTTGGTAGTGCCACTTCTTGCTCTTTGAGTTGTGTTCATTGGGAAAGGATTCAAGATAACTTCTTGAGGTGACAATAAGTGCATTTCATCAGTTAATTTTAATAGAATTTGGGATCCAGGCTAGAAGCGCTCCACCTAGTCTACCTCCTTCGTATTCATGGTTTTTCTAGGGTGGAAGAGGTGGGTCGTGGGTGTGGGGTAAATAGACGCGAGTTGCACGACGACCATCAGTCCTTAGGTAACACATCTAATATTGATGTTGTGGTTGGTTTTCAGTTATTTTAATTGTGGGTTTGCCTCCAATTTTCGTGTTTCTATTGGTCAACCTCTAAGCATTGTGGATGATTTTTTTGGTAGTTTTTGGTGTTCCCTAGTGGCTAGGAGTCAACAAATACACTATTGTGTGGTCTTGTGGGATCTAGAGAAGAACCCAAGGGTTGTTGGTATGACTAGTAGACTCACTTCTGAATTAGTATCCTGCTTAATTTTTTAAAGTGTATTTTTAGGGACTTTGAGGTTACAATAGCATTCACTTTCCATTCCCTAGAAGTCTAGAACATATACTCAAGGGTGTATATATTTTCTCATACATATGTAATCATGTGAATTCTCTGGGATAGTGGGAGGTGGTTCTGAGGTTTTGTTTTTATCAACAAGACACTTCAACCATTATACCCTAGATTTAGGAGGAAGCATTCTCTATTGTGGTGGGTGGATGAAGGGGTCACAAATCTTGGATTCGGTGTGAGAGGAGGACATTGGTGGATAGGATAGGGGAGGTGGGCCACTGGTCAAAAATTAACTGATAATGGGTGGGGTGACAACTTGAAGTGCTTAGGTGATACTAGGTCCTGGAAGAGCACCATAGTCAAAGAAATTTGGAGTTGTTAGTGTAGTCAGGGGTAGGATTTTGATAATTGGTGTATGTTGGATAACATTGTCTCCATGTAGCACCAACATGACAAAGTTTGATGGGGTATAGGGCCACGTGACCAGAGGGAAGAACACCATTCAGAAAATCGTGATTTGGGGGAAGAATTGAACCCAAATCCAACATAGCACCTTTGCAGAATTGAATTTCCACCTCCATTTGAGTCTTTGGACAATCATCTTCAACACATCACTTTACTCTTAGAGTAGCTTGGACGTGATCGAAATGATGATAGGAATGTTTCCATTGGTTTCATGAATTATTTGCAGTGCAACTAGTGGCATATGCAGTATTGGTTGGTCTCACTACATCATGGACACAGAAGGATCTACAAATAGTTGGAGTTGTTGGAAGGCCGATTAGAACATTTAAAAGGACACACATTGTGTGTTCAATCCTCCTCCATCACTAAGTATTGGTTCATAAAATCATGCTTCGATTAATTCCTTAGACCATGGATGATCGTTGGTTGTATTTAGATACTAGGGGTGTTTTGGCTTTACTGGGCTATCTGCATGTGGTCTTCTAGATTATCTTGCCTTTTGTTAATGTGGTTTTGCTACTATATTTTGTTCAACAAATCCGGTAGGAGTGAGGCCAAAATACTTTTGTGCATCAATTTTTCTAGATGTAATTCTGATTTGAACTGATAGAAAATTTTGGCTTACTATCTATCTATCTATCTATCTATATATAGATATAATATAATAATATATATATATATATAATATAATATTATATATATATAATATATATATATATATATATATATATATATATAAAAATCAATTATATGTTTATATGATTAATATATTATTATATTGAGTATACGAGTATGATAAATTAATTAACTATAATTTATAATTTGTTCTTTCATTTAATTGGGTTTAGTTTGAGTGGTTTGAGAGAAGTGTTATTCTTTTTATTTAGAATCAACTTATGCAAATAATAGGTTGAGCTCTTAATTAATATCTTATTGTATTGGCTTCAAGTTACCAAGAATCTAATTACCCTAGGTACTGCCCTTAGAATTAGGGGAAAATCCTAGTGGGTTTACCGTACTTTACAAGGGGAAAAATCATATCTTTACACAAAATATTCATTCATTGAAACTTAGTTTTCCATCTTATTTTTGTTCTTTCTTATTTTTCTTTGTGGATACCTAATTTGAATGATTTTTTAAATTCTTCTTGTTATTCAAATCATGAATTAAAAGGAAACCTTGGTGTTTCTTTCTCTACTCTATCTCCTACTTTAATGCCTAGTGGCTCCTCAAGTATTTTGTGCCTCATCTTTAAACAAATTTAGAGGTATTATGGATGACATGCTTCTTCAATATCATTTCTTAGCCCCAATCTAACTCTATCTCCATATTGAATAATTTGTTTATATCTCCATTTGTTATCCTTCAAATATGGTACATCTACACATCTAGGAAGGATGATAAGATAATAGATATTTTTTAAGGGGGGAGCTAGTCTCCTATTAGATTAGATTAGGATTGGTCAAAAATTCTTCTTGACCCAAATTTGTTAATTTTTTTTCAATTATTATTTTGGAATCTCCCTCAATTATGAGTTACTTGATTTTTAATTCTTTAACTATGCATAGTCATTTATTCAATGTCGCAAGGCTCCCTTATTTTTAAAAATAAATCCCAATATACTTCTCTAGTGAGAATCCCCATAGTTTTCTTTCATGGATTCCCTTATGATATTTTTTTCAAAGTTTAAGTTGATAAATGGAATAAACGGTGCTTGTAATGGGGACAATCCAATGTGTTCAAAAATGGAATTGAAATGATAATTGATAATGAAATAATTATGGAATTATGGTAGTCAGACATCTAATTAATCAAATATGGATCGAATAAAAGATTAAATTGAGAATTAATCAAATATAGATCGAATATAAGATTAAATTGAGAATTGATAATGAAAATCCAATTTAATGTTAACTTTCTAAATATTCTTTGTTTAAATAAAATTTGAAAAACCTCTTACTTTAATAAAATTATTTAATCCATAATTAACAAATTTATTTATCTGAAAATATTTAACATAATATTAATTAATCAAATCTATTAAAAAATATTAATTTAATAAAACAATTATATTATAAAACTAACCTAAATTATAACAAGTAAATTTTAATATAAAAAATGAAATATCATTATTTTATAACATGATGGAAATAATTAACTATTTTATATATAACATTATTATTATAATATTTATAAATAAAAGAGCTCATTAACTAAGTAGCAATGTACAATAAAATATTAAAAACATGAAGCTGAGAAAATTATCCAGCAACCAAGTATTCAACGATCCACTTGTTCCGAATTTCATGACAAAGAGATTATATTCCAACTAAGGGGAATATGAAACACGTTGTTTTATAGAAAATTGAGGATCCTCGGTATACTTATTTTAGCTGTGTTGAGTTGTTCCTAATGCTTATGTTAAAAGGAAGAGACACAGAGAGACAATCACCCATGTCAGTGGGCTTTGACAACCGAGTGTTAATTTTTTTTTAACATGTGATTAACGTGAGGATGATAATGTGTAATGTGTTAATTTAAAATTGAGATAGAGTGAATAGTTAGTTATTGCAATATTAATATAATTAAAATAAAAATAGTAAAAATTATTATACATTTTATATGATTTTACCTATTCAAAAAAATATATATTTTTTATTCCTAAGGTATTAAGAGAAGTGTTTCAAGACCACTATATTTTTATTGAATTAAAAGGTCAAGAAAGTTGGTAGTGAGATATATTTTTTTGAAATTTATACAGAATCTAAGTGTTTTTGGACAATTTAAGAGAAAAAATGTTTTATCTATAATTATTTTAGTGTCACGAAGGTAACAAACTCTTTCATCCCATGGTGTTTTCAAACTTGACCAACACCCAATGTCACTATGAACCCCATGAGAATTTGTTCTTATTTTAACAATATTTATTTTCTCTTTACATTAGTCAAGACAAAGAGGTACTTTTGATGAGATTGGGGTTGATTACCTCCTTATAATATATTAATTTTCTTTTTTCATATAACTTTTTGTCACACCACAATTTCTCCTTAAATTTGATGCAATAATAGTTTAATATTATTCTTATTCTCCAAATTGATCTCTTCAGTTGTCCCCCAATGGTTTAGCCAAGATTGGAGATCTTGTTCTTTTGTAGAGTTTAATTCACCATCCTTCAATTGAAACTATCTTTTCCGATTCTTTCTCCCTTGGTAGGACTTCCTATTTGACAACATCTTTGACTTCTCTAAATACCACAACTCAATTATACACTACCTTCTTAGGTTTTGGTTTCCAAAGCTTATAACCTTTCAAACCATCTTTATATCCAATAAAGATACACTTTTCAACTTTTGTATCTATCTTACTCCTATTCTCCTTTGGAACATATATGTAAGCATCACAACCAAAAACCTTGAGATGTTTACGAGAAGCTTTCTTACTAGTCCATATCTCATGCAGATTCTTATCATCCAAAATTGATGAGGATGATATATTTACTAGGTAACATACAATATCCACTACCTTTGCCCATAATTCATGTCCTAACTTGACACCACTAAACATGCTCCTTGCTTTCTCCATGAATCTTATGTTCATCCTTTTTGTAACTACATTTTACTAAGGTGTGTATGGAATAATATTCTACCTTGTTATAATTCATTTCTTGTAGAATTATTTTAATTCATTCCCATAAAATTCTCCACCATTATCCGTGCTCACCACTTTAATTTTCTTCTCGGTTTGATTTTCCACACAAGCCTTAAACTCTTTGAATTTCTCAAAGACTTTAGATTTCTTCCTAAGGAAATAAATCCATGTATTCCTTGAGAAGTAATATATAAGTAAGACATGGTACATAGATTTTACCCAATGATAGAATTGATACAGGTCCAAACACATCACTGTTCACCAGTTATCATACTCCCTTTGACCTCGTAGAACCAAAGGAGAATCTCATCAATTCTACTTCCCATATAAACAACATTCATAGAAATCAAAGCCCAAAGAGAAATTAGACATACCTTCTACCATATCATTATTGTGTAATAGTCGAAGCCCCTTCCGATATGCCCTTGTCTTTGATGCCACAACATAGTTTTTTTTTTTTTTTCCAGAGACCTCATGAGTTTTTCCTTCTTCAACTCCACTCTCAAGAATAATAAATTTGTTGCGCCCATATCTAATAGTGCTTCCCAACAGTTTATACAGAGTTCCAATCCTAACTCCCCTCAGCAATAACATTTCTCCTTAAACCATCCTACAAGTATCATTTTCAAATATTGTTTTTGCACCTACATTGCTCATATTGCTTACAAAAATCAATTTTTTGGCCAATGTTGGGATATATAAAACACTAGGGAATGTTCTAATATTTCCAACCATGAGCTTCAACTTGATATTTTATTATCCTATGATTCTAGTTGTTG
Organism: Pinus taeda; assembly: GCA_000404065.3. Lineage (NCBI taxonomy): Eukaryota > Viridiplantae > Streptophyta > Pinopsida > Pinales > Pinaceae > Pinus > Pinus taeda. The sequence goes on from APFE030323251.1 coordinate 81,336, forward strand.
ATTCATCTCCTAAGAAAACATCACCCCCATTGGATCTTTCATACCCACAAAACCACTCCCTGTGAGGAGTCATATGAAAGGATGCACCAGAGTCAACTAGTGATTCCTAAACTCCTATGGATATTCCACTGGATAATTCATCATAATAGATCTAATTAAATTATACTTAGAAAATTTTAAATCCATAGTATGAGGGTATATTTCTTGTTGGCTTGATAGGGCCCGACCTAGGTTCAGAAGTGTTTTAGCCAAACGAATCCCGAAACTACTGGCCCTTTTGGCAACAATGTGCGGAGCGCGGACTGAGGTCTCACCCGAGGTAGTATGGGAGGGTGCTGGAACCAGATTTTCGCACCCTAGGGATCTCTTGATGAGGTCTGGAAAGGTCGGGAACCAATCCTATGCACTTGCACTGCTATGCGCAGCTGTCTGACCTTCACGTAGCTCTGTACAGAGCACGAAGAGGCGCTGCCTAGATTCTTTACCCTTACGGTGTTATTATTATAGATCTGACTAAATTTTGTGCGCCTAGTATTCTTATTTACTCACTTAACATTTATAACTAGTGCGCACAATCATAAATTGTAAACAGATGTAAGAATATAACCAAAATATAAACACACAGATCAAAATGGACAATATTTCAGAATCAACTTATCCTTTATTAACCTTCTGTTCCAGTATAATCCAATTCCACCCTGCGTACTCAGCTGCAGGGGTCCACGCACACAACTACGGACTCTACCAGGCCTCTACGCACACATCCGCAGAGCCTCTTCCTACTCCTACAACCCAAGACTCGGACCTATAGATTCAGAGTGAATATTGCATTCAACAACCCATATCACTTGAGATCAAGACTAACCAAAAACTACCTTCTACACTTCGAGCCTCGCTCTATTTATACATTCCCATGGTCCACGGACCATGGGTAGTTCAACCCACTCTATATTAAATTACAATATTTTAGAGCAGACAACCCTAGACTCTCACGATCCGTGCCCGCATTTTGCAGGATATTTACATTACATTGACCAAACTCGGGCTCTAAGCCCCAAAAATCTGCATGGGGGGTTCTGCTACCCAACAGGCCCCCAACACAATCAACGTCACTCGTCTCGAGTCACTCGGCTGGTGTAGTGATATTTGCTCGGAGTCCATCGAACAACTTCTGCGCTTCGCGGATGTCTACCACACATTAATGTATTCACATGACCCGTTTTTCACGTAACAACATCTTAATCCAGGTATTCAAAGATTTGATGTACTTACCTCGCGGTCCCTTGAGAAAACGTCTTTCTGCTTCATTGTAGCTTACAGTCGTGTCTATCGCAAATTCAATGGTAAACCCTCCTATTATCTGTTCAAGCCAATGGTCTATGGCCCGCATGATCTTATCTTCTAATGCCTTTAGCCTGCACACCAACTCCGGAGTCCACACTATTGGTTTATTGAGCTTATACCTTCTCTGGTTGTCGGCGAACCTCGTGATCCAATCATACAACTTTGAAGAGAAGGACACGAAGAAGATCTCATGGATTTCTATATATACGTAGTGATCCAGCCACCTCTTCTCGGATATCTGCGGAGTTTAGTTTTCTTGTGTCATGAACTCGTGAAGCTTATGATCCAACCAATCTTCAATTTCCTTCTTCGTAGGATTCCAGTGTTCCAACATCAGACATCCCTTAGGCAGATCTTCGTCCCAGCAATGAAACCATTTGTTGGCTTGGTGGGGCCTTACCCAGGTTCAAAAGTGTTTTAGCTAAACAAATCCTGAAACTACTGGCCCTTTTGGTAACAGTCCGAGGAGTGTGGACTGAGGTCTCACCCGAGGTCGTATGGGAGGGTGCTGGAACGAGGTTTCCACACCCTAGGGATGTCATGATGAGGTTTGGAAAGGCCGCAAACCAATCTTGCGTGCTTGCACTGCTCCCCGCAGCCATCTGACCTTCGCGTAGCTCTATACAGAACGTGAAGAGGCGCTGCCTAGATCCTTTACCCTTACTGTGTTATTATTATAGATATGACTAAATTTTGTGGGCCCAGTATTCTTATTTACTCACTTTACATTTATAACCAATGCACGCAATCATAAACTGTAAATAGATCCAAGAATATAATCGAAATATAAACACACAGATCATAATGCACAATATTCCAGAATCAACTTATCTTTTATTAACCTTCTGTTCTAGTACAATCCAATTCCACCCTGTGCACTTAGCTGCAGGGGTCCATGCACACGAATGTGGACTCTACCAGGCCTCTGCGCACACATCTGTAGAGCCTCTTCCTACTCCTACAACCTAAGACTCGAACTTATAGATTCAGAGCGAATATCACATTCAACAACCCATATCACTTGAGATCAAGACTAACCAAAAACTGCCTTCTACACTTAGAGCCTCGCTCTTTTTATACATTCCCATGGTTCATGGACCATGGGTAGGCCGACGCACTCTATATTAAATTACAATATTTTAGGGTGGACAACCCTAGACTCTCGCGCTTCGTGCCCGCATTTTGTGGGATCTTTACATTACATTGACCAAATTCAGGCTCTAAACCCCAAAACTCCGCTTATGGGGGGATCTGCTGCCGAACATTTCTCTTTAGATGTTTATATTTGTAAATTATTATTTATTTCACATGCATGAAAATTATAATTTTGTAGAAAATAGAGAATAACAAAATAAAAACTACCACAATTGACACAAGATATATCCTGGAAAACCCTTTTCGGAGAAAACCCAGTTGGAATGTGAGGTTGCTCTTCTCTCTTTCTCTGAATAGAAAATGGCTGCAAGTACAATGAAGTAAGGTATGTGACTTGTGGGATACTAGAATGCACAAATCCTATAGGTGTTCTCTCTCCCTATCCATGTTAGTTACTCTTCTCGTCTATGGAACAAAATGCACTTGAAATATTGCAGCTCCTTTTCATCCTAGTGGTATAGTTATAACACATCCTAATATCCTACTGGTGGTTAGGTTTGATTCCTTCATCTCTTAACTAGGATTACAATATGGATTCTTCTAGAGTATTCTTCATTATTATCATGTGGTTAGACCATTTTCCATGAATAATGGGGCTAATGTGGCATCTTATCGAATTATGGTGGATAAAACTAGAAGGTCAACTTCCGAGTAGCACACCTTTTTCATACAGACTCCAATTGAGGAAATTATTGTGTTGTTGGAAAGGTATATGCCTGTAGAATAAGGAAAAAAGTTCCATGCTAAAGCAACAAAGTTTTACCCAAAAGAAGAAAAAAAATTGATGCCTCAAAATGATCCTAAAAGTTTTCAAACCTCAATTCTCCAAACTGGGTCTCGCTGTTATGAAACCAACTCACAAAAAGATATAAAATATAGATCAACGACTTCAAAATCAACCTCTTCGACGGGGGAACCTCCTTTAAATTACACAAATGAACAATTCTTCGATGATACAAATGACAAGACCTCCTTTCTATATATAGGAGTTTAAGGGGTCCCAATACAATCAGAGCCTACATAAAAATAATAATGTAGGGGCACAAGAATAACAATAGTGGGCTTCTGTGGGGCATAATAATAACAACATGGGGACTATATGGGCACAATAAAACAATAAGGGGTTTGCACTAATAGCAATAATGGGTTACACTAGTAGTATAGAGACCTAACATGCACCTCTCCTTCAAAAAGTGTTGTCCTCAATGCTTGAGTAGTTTTGGATGCTTCTGTATAAAATTATCGTCCTCCCATGTGGAATCTTCAGTGGGTAAGTTCTTCCACTTGATGAGATACTCTAAAATTGATTGATTTCATAGTTGTTGATTTCTTGTTTTTGTGACTTCTTTTGATTCCAATATGATTTTTCCTTCCTCATCAAGTTCTGGCAATATTGTTTGAATTGGGATCTTCTCACCTATAACCTTATTTAAGCATGAAACATGGAAAATTGGGTGCACTCGGGAAGATGCAGGAAGCTCCAATTTGTATGCCATAATACCAATCTTTTGTAACACCTTGTACAAATGATAATACTTTGATGATGATTTATTAGCCTTCTTAGCTTGCTTGAGGGACATTTGTTTGAATGGTTGTAGTCATAGAAATACCCAGTCACCTACATCAAAACTTCTTTCACTTCGATGTTGATTTGCTTGTTGTTTCATTCTCTTTTGCGCCAAAGTGAGGTTATCCTTTAAGAGTTTGAGAACTTGTTGTTGATGCTTGATGTGATATTCCATTGCTTGAACCTTATAATTTTCTTTTAAAGATGATGTGATGGACGGTGGATGATATCCATAAAGTGCCATAGATGGGGTCATTTTTGCTGCAGTATGGAAGGAAGCGTTATACCACCATTCAGCCAGAGGCAACCACTTGACGCATTGTGTTTATTTATCAGATACAAAGCAATGAAGATATCCTTCCAAACTTTTGTCCACTATCTCAATTTGCCCATCAGATTGAGGATGATAAGATGAGCTATGGGCTAACCAAGTACCCAAATATTCCACCTCTTGTACTCTAAAGAAACATTTGGATCATTTTTCATATAATTGTTTCTCCTCCAATAGTATGAGCACCCTGTCAACATGTTGAACATGATCCTTCCAAGACTTGTTTTATATTAGTATATCATCAAAAAATACTAACACAAATTTTCTAAGGGTTTGAAAATGGAATTCATCAAACCATGAAATGTAGAAGCTGCATTAGTAAGGCCAAATGGCATGACCAAAAATTCATAATGACCCTCATTAGTTCTAAATTTTGTTTTTGGAATGTCTCCAGTCTTCATTTTGATTTGATGATATATGGAATGGAGATCCAACTTGGTAAAGTAAATTTCTCCTTGTAATTCATCCAATAATTCATCAATGACAGGAAAGGTAAATTTATCTTTAATAGTGAGCTTGTTGAGCTCCCTATAATCCAGACACATGCCCCATGATCCATCCTTCTTGTGTACCAGTACCACTGGAGCAGAGAAAGAACTTTGAATAGGTTGACTTATACCAACCTCTAGCATTTCTGCGATCATACGTTCAATTTCACTCTTTTGGGCATATGGATATTTGTAAGGCCTGATGTTTGGGGGAACACTTCCTAGAATCAAATGAATAGCATGATCATGTTCATGAATAGGTGGGAGGCCTTTGGGAGTCTCAAATACCTTGGAACAATTGTCCAAAATGCTTTGGAGATATGGAGAAATAGATGATTTCGATGTGGGAACCTCTAGTGTACATAATTGTGCAATTACACCCCATTGTTCTTTATTTAGAATCTTTGTCATGTCGTTAGAGCTTATTATCTTTCCCGATTTCCTTGTGATACCCCTTAATTCAAATTCCTTTCCTTCCCAAAAAAAATTCAATAAAAGCTCTTGAAAATTAAAAGCTATCATACCCCAAGATTGTAGCCATTGGACTCCTAGTACAACATCTGTACCACCGATTGGAATGGAAAGCATTGGACTATTCAAGACATATTCTCCCATTGATAGCTTGATATTACAACGCTTTCTAGAGAAATTTATGGTTCCTCCATTTGCAACCATTACTTGACACTCTAGTGCTAGATATAGGAAGCAAATCAATTCCTTGGCTATCTTACAATGAATAAAATTATGGGTACTACCCAAATCAATCAACACTAATACCTTTTTCTACTTGATATGCCCTTTTATATTGAGAGTTTGAGGAGTGGTAATTCTTGTCAATGCATTACAAGATATGGTCAGATTCATTTCTTATTTCTCTAGGACTAGTTCCTAGTGTATATCCTCTTCTTTTGACATTTCTTGTTCCTTTTCTTTCTCCTCTTCCCATCTATGTAAATTAATTTCTTCTCGGCACACTTATGACCTTTAGTGTATTTTCTATCACAATTTAACAAAGCCCTTTTTCTCTTTTTTCTTCCAATTGTTTTGGTGTCAACCTTGTAGGTGGTGAAAGGCTAGGAGCAACAACACTTCTATCTTTATAGTTATGAGTGGTAGGCTTCCTTGTTTCCGTAATTTTTCTTTCAATTTTTCTTGCCAACCTGTATGCCTTCTCCAATGAATCAGGTTCTCAAAGGCGAACCTCATGTTGGATGTTATCATTTAAAGTCCCTATGAAGACTTCAATCCTATGCTTCTTTGGAATATCATTTAACCTTATATTCAATTTTTGGAAGTCCTCAATGTGATCTGCCATTGATCCCTTTTGTTTGAGATTTATCAATTGGCTAAAGAAGGTGTTGCTCTTTGTAACCTCATAATGTGCTACCATATCCTCTGTGAAAATTGACCAGGAGACAAGTTTCCTACGAGAACAAATCCCTTTATACCATAAAAACTGATTTGGTTCTAAATATAAAGATGCAATACATACCTTTTGTGTGTTTTGCACATTATGTAGATCAAAATATTTCTCCATCTCTAGTATCCATGTTCAGGGATACTTGTCGTCAAACTTCCTCATATCTATCTTTGGAATATGTTGGGTCTTCATTCCAATGTTATATTACATGAAATCCTGATTAACATTACTTTTGTTCTCATCATGAGTTTCCTCTACTACCTTTTCGCCAATAGGAGGCCTTTCTTGTAGCAACTTTGTCCCACCTTCCTTCAAACCTTCCATGTCTTTCTTGAAATATTCCATTCCTTTCTTCAGATATGCTTCCATACCATCGATATTAGCTTCCATGGCATAGATAAAACTATTTTTCTTAGCTTTGATTGCATCCTTCAAATCATCCATCCAATTTTGCTTACTAGGTGTTTTTATTTTCTTGATTCAAGTCACTATTTTTCTTTCTTTTAGGATCTTGACCTTGAATCTGTTGTATCTCTAAAATTTCGGATCTCCAAGGTCTGAAATTGCGATTTGTGGTAGCCCTCTGTGTCCTCTTACTAATGCCACTAGTCTGATCGAAATTGGATTCTCCAAGAAAGAGTTATGGATTCTTAGGTGGTTCAAATCTATGTATATATTGCACCTTATTCTTATATTATACAACCTATCGTTCCTTCTGATACTTCAAATGAATTGGAAAAGGCACTATCAAGCTTGAATTTAACAGAGGTTGAATTGAATAAGTATAGTAAACTTTTCGATTTGTATTTAGATGAGATTGTGATTTTAAAACATGAGATGCAGTAAAAAGAAAATTTATTGAAAGTTGCAGAGGAAGAGAAAAAGAAGTGGCATGCCAAAATAAATAGATTGAAGGCTCATTTGACAGGAAAAATGGCCATCGTTAAAGAAAATCAGTTGATTTGGGATAAGATAATTGAAGAAATCAACCAAATCTGGAATTCCATCATGTTAATGGAAAATGAAAAGGTCATGCTTCATAGGACCAAACATGCTATTAGATAGATAAGAGGATAATTAGGTGATATTGATCCAGGTGGATATTGTTGGCCACCTGCCAATTCCACTTGGACCCCCACCATTGCTTCTTTCAGTTTTTCAGTTTCCTTCATTGTAGCACAATTTACTATTTTTAGCAGTTTTTTGGGTCCTAAACTTCTGGAGCCGTTTTGAGGCCCTAAACGACATTTTTTGGGAAATATACCGCCAATGATTTTCTGCCTAAAATTGTATTTTCCATCGTAGTCCTTAGAGAAATCTTTCCAACGGGTTATCATGCGTGTCAAACGGAGATAATATGACCAAGTCACGACCTCGGGAAGTTGGCTGTCCAACTCACCCCAACAGGGCCCATAAACTCTTGGTGTTACATCTCCTTTGGTTAGGGTTTTGGTTGTTTAGGGTTTTCTCTTATTGTTCAATAATAAAAAGGCCCTTGAGCCTCATTGTAAGGCAGTTCAGAGGCATGTAGCCACCACATCTCTTCTCAGAGATAGGCTACCATTGCCCTATCTGATTTGTTTCCATTTCTCTCTGTAAGCATATTTCAGTATTTTACATTAATGAAATGAAGTATTATTTCTGCTGCATCTCTGCGTTTATGGTTATCTCTATAATTTGTTGCATTCATGTTTAAATCTGGATCAGATATACCCCAAAAAGTGACTAATATTGTAAAATTCTTAAATACAAGAGCTTAGAAGGAGTTAAAGTCACTGGGTGTAGAAGGTTGAACTCATCTGGTGATGGATACAAACAAAGTGCTGAAGAAAAGATCTTTGATGAATCAAGCTCAAGAACATTATAGGGATATGAAAAAGAATATTAATATGTTCACTAATAAATTTTGCATGCTAGTGCAGTTGGATTTACCATCATGCTAGTAACAACAAGATAATATGATTCCTTTGGAGACACATCATGGAATGCTATACAAAGATAAATGTGGAGCTAATAAAATGGCAGGATTGGGTGATGTCTTAAAAGGGAAATGCTACTTGAAAAACTACATAAGGATTGCCAACTCTGGTGGTAGCTAAAAAACGTTTTCCTCATATAACTTAGTTATCCAAAATTCACTAAGTTGGATGTCACTTTTAGAAGGATGGCCAGGTTCCATTATCCCACATGTAATCAATGTAATCATCTAACACAATTTGCAGTTTGATCCCTTAGTAACCATTATCTGAAGTTGCACTTGGGAACTTTGTCTAATATGACAAAGTTAAATCATCAAAGTTTTATTATTTATAATTTTGTTTTGTTAACTATTCAGTGGAGTGTTATTTAATATTTTAGTTACAATTTTTTTTATTTTTTTTTAGTTTCCAAGTGTGACTAAAATAATTGTTGCTTAATTTTGTACAAAAAAAAGTGAAAGAAATCAAGAAAGGGGTTTGGAAGTTTTAAAAAAATTGGCATATTTTATTGAGAGACACTAGGACAAATTTCATGAAATCAATAATGATAATTGAACTCAGATTCAACTGCAATTAGTATTCTTTGTATGTGATATGTATGTTTTTCCAATTCATAGTATTTTCTTCTATGTGACGTTTAAAATACCTAGAACAAATCTTCATGTTCAGAATAGTGTATGAGACACCTAGGAAAGTAAATTTATGTAACTAATATAAGATTAACATATTTGTGTGAGATTTAATGTGTTTCAAGTGCACCTGTGATCTTGTATGAATCATATAGTATAATTTAAGATATTTGAAGAATATATTATTATATTCCAGCGAATTCACAGATGTTGAATGTAATTCTTCCTAAGTTTTAGTTTCTTGAATTCTTAACTACTTAAGAAACTAATTTATGTTCTTACTTCTTCTACCACTCTTTAAGACCATTTTGTCAGCAACATTTGGGAGTTGGCCTGTTTGGATTGAAATAAAGGAGTTTCAGGGTTCAACGACATATTTTCAATTTATTTAGCTTCCAAATATATACTTTAAAAATTAATTATTTATTTTTATGTCGGGGCACTAATTCCCTAACCAGAAATTATCTCTATGAAATAACATGCCACTTCATGATGTCTTCCATCTTGGTAGGAACTAATTTCGTCTCTCCTCCACGTATCCAATAGCCTAGATACACCAAAGATCGTTGTGCAAACTGACACTTCTTGATATTTTCTAGCAGTTGGTGCTTCTTTAATGTCTCCGTCACCTATGTTAAATGTGATATGTGCTCCTCCTAGGTTAGCATTGTAGACCAATATATCATCCAAATAGACAATGAAAAATGAGTATATAAAATGGTGCAAGATAGCATTCATTAACCTCACAAATGTAGCTAGTGCATTGAATAGAATGAAAGGAATGACTAACCACTCATATAAACCTTGCCTAGTTATGAAGGTGGTCCTCTAGGTATCTTCTTCTCTAACTCAAAATTGGTGATATCCAGAATTTAAGTCCAGCTTAGTGAAGTATTTCACTTATTGCGATTTATTCAACTTATGATCTATTATGGGCAAGGGGTGCCTATTCTTGGGCATAATTTTTTTCGATGCCCTATAATCTATGTAGATTTTCCAAGTCCCATCCTTCTTTGGCACAATGATGATGGGTCACCTACATGGTAATGTACTCAATTGAATGACACCTTATTACAGTATCTACTACATCTATTTTTCCACCTCGCTTGCTTTTATAATAGACTACTTATATAGCCCAATGTTTGGTAATGAGAAATTCAACAATAGATAGATCTTGTGCTCAACTACCCTCTTAGGTGGTATCCCTTTAGGATCTTGGAACAAATCCATGTATGCCTATAACAACTCTTCCAATTATTTTTTCTATTTTTAGTACAACTCTCTAGGGATGCCATTGCTCTCACTAACTCTTCTAAATATTAATTTTCTCTTCAAAACTTCTTGCTAGAACTTATCAGTTTCTTGGCTTGGTTGGAACTTACCAGTAAAAATTTTGACTTTCCTTTGTGTATGTTGACGATGAATGATTTTACATCCTTGATGAGGGGATACTGGTTGGATATTTGCATGAATATTTCATCTTTCATATACATATAGGGTCTTCAAAAGACCCCCAATGCACCCCCACCCCCACGCCCCACATACATCAAGGGGAACTACATCTAATTCTACTCCATTAATAAAATGAGCACTAATAGAACATCTAATTTTGCATTGTTTTGTTAACTTTATCTATGCATCGTTATTTACCCATCCTAATAGGTATGGACTTGGATTATCCTGAACTTCTAATCCCAATTTGTTGACCAACTTTGCTGCAATGACATACGCTTGTGATCCTATTGATTGTTAGAAATGACCTCATCATCATTCGGGAAACGACCCGGTTATAGCCCTAATTAGACACTTTTATGTTTGGGCTGGTGGTTCTGACTGTTTTTAAATGGGGCTAGTTATCCTTAGGGAAACTAATACAACTAATGGAGACTCAAGGGTATAAAATCTAAATGAGAATATGACAAATGGAGAGTTGTTTCTAAGTACTAAAAATAAAGAAAAAATACATTTTGACTAAAGTAAGTGTGTGTGTGTGTGTATAGAGATATATATATCCACCCGGTTAGAGCCCCAATTAGACTCTTTTATGTTTGGGCTGGTGGTTCCCATTGTTTTTAAATGGCCCTAGTTACCCTTTGGGAAATTACTCTAACTAATGGAGACTCAAGGGTATAAAAGCTAAATGAGAATATGATAGGTGGAGAGTTGTTTCTAAGTACTCACAATAAAGAAAAAGATATCCTGACTAAAGTAAGTAAGTATATATATATATATATATATATATATATATATATATAATAGAGAGAGAGAGAGAAGAGAGAGAGGAGAGAGAGAGAGAGAGAGAGAGAGAGAGAGAACTTAGGCACTAATGTATATGTGAAAGTGAAAGATAACTTTAACAACCAAAAATTTAAATCTCTAATTATTTCATTGATTTAAATAAAGCTATAATTGAAATGTTTGATTCAGTTAAATAGTTAATTGAATCAACACATAAACAACATTCACATATAATAATTATATCATTATGCTTATCAATGAAAGAAATAATAAGACATTAGTAAATTACCAAACCATTCAATCATAAACATAAACAACAATTAGAGGAATCCAATCATAAACTTGAGAAAAACAAATTTAATAGTAGTACCAAATTCGCTTTGCTCTGTGGAAACTTGGAATCAAAATGGTTCAATGCTTGTATTAGAAAATAACAAAGTACAATATTGTAACTGGGCCTTTCCTTTGCAAAATTCATAACCCTTTGCATTGGGCCTGAAGGCTATTTAAATAGTTTAAAAACAATAGTTCCATCTATGAAATTCTCTCAACAAAATAGAAACAAACTTAAGCAAAATAGAAGATTGTTACAACTTTCAAACTAAAATGAAGTTGTTAATTCAAAGGAGTAGTTGTTGAAGAAAAACCATTGGGTGATTTCCATTGATCATAGACTTCTAGAAGATGTTCCAATTTAGGGGGTGAGGGAGGTCTAATGTTCTCTTGACATCTATGGACCCGAGTTTCCAAGACTGGAAGTAGATGAGTAACTTGTTCTTTAACAACTTTAGTTACTGTAGGTAACTATGAGGTTTAATTAGAAACTCCTAGATTAACTCAAAATTCACCTTTGATAGTTTCTATATCATATCACGAGACTCTACTTTGTCACCTTGTATTTTTTATTTCAAAATCTCTGCTTATGGGAGAGACTCCTATATATAATCTAGTAGCATTTTTTGCTCTTTAAGATATTGAGTAATATACTGCACCACAGAATTAGAAAGCCTCTTTGCATCTATTATCAACTCTTTGATCAAGCATATATGGGTCTTCCAAACATGTAGAACATTGTATTTCATTAATTCTAGGTAGGTTTAGAAAGTACCTCTTTGGATATTCTATCCATTAAAAAAGCTAATTAAGTTTATACTTTGCCTCATCATACTAAATTTATATATCAACTAAATCATTAAGAAAATAGTTAATCAATTTCTCTTGAGCCTACACTGTGCCCAATATAGCACAGAATAATTGTTGCTCATGTTGTAGTTGCTCATTTATGTCATGGGATTCATGCTTGAAGTTGGAAAGATCTATAATACTTGCCTCAACCAACTTTGCCTTCTCCTATAATTCATTCATCTGGATTTCCTTCTACTCAAGCTCAGATTTGCAAAATTAGAGAAATCTGAGCTTGCATCTAAGCTTCAGCTTGTGAAGAATCATTTTCCAGTTGAAGAATCCCTTCATCCTTCTATCTAATGAATTTACTTTCTTTAGTGGTTATGTCAATGTTTGGATTTGCATAATCCCTTGCATACTAAACCAATTCTTCAAATACTTCATTTAGAGCCTTTGATGATCTTTCCCAAATCGCCTCCTTGTGTGTTGTTGATAGGTTAGTGGTTATTGTTAAATCATGAGTTTCAGTATTATTTCTCTTATTTTTGCTTCTTCTTAATATAACATGTTTTTTTGGGCTATAATATCTTCAATAAGTGGCATCTCTAGTATCTCAAATTGGGACAAAGGATTTGGGTTAGGATTTTTCTTCAAATGTTGGGTGTGGAGCCTAATTATCTTCTTGATTGTTTAGAATTTTTTTGTTTCATCCATGGTTGTATCTAGTCCCTGACGAGGGGCTATGGGGGGGATTTCCACACCACTATTGCTACGAAGGGGGTCTAAGGGGTGGTGGTGGCAGCCACCTAGCCCCCGGAAAGGGGTTTAGGGGCAACACCACCAAAGAAAAAAAATTAGAGAAAATTTGCCTTGTAAAATATTGTAATTTCGTAGTGAATATAAGTTGTTCATTAGGCAAATATTTGACAGTAGAAGTTATGTTAATTTACGGATTCTTGCCCTAGAAAGCAACCCTCGATTTACATGAGGGAATTGTATTACAACTATGTATGATTATGGGTGAGAAGAAGAGAGAAGATTGTGTGAGAGTGAAGAGGAAGTTACAATGGATTTACCGTAGGATGTATCCCTTCATTTCGCTAGATAATATAAAAGGAAGGATTGGGTGTTTCTTCGTGAATGTAGCCCAAATTGAATAAACCATGTATATTTGTGTCTCTTTTATTTATGCTTTTATGTGTTTATTATTTTTGCAATATTTGGTGTGCTCCATTTCTATGTTATTTAATTTATAACAACTAGTATCAGAGCTGAAGGTCCATCTGGTTAATAAACTTGTAAGAAAGAAGGGTTCCTGGTTCAAGTGGGAGCAATGGCGAAAGATGGTAGGTTTAGGGTTGATAAATTCAATGGCAAAAACTAATAGATATGGAAGATGCATATGGAGGATTATTTGTATCAGAAATATCTTTACCTACCATTGAGTGGAAAAACAAAGAAACTGACAAGTATTACAGATTAAGAATGGGAGATTCTTGATAGAAAGGCACTAGGAACAATACAGTTACGATTGGAAGCATCGGTGGCCTTCAACATTTCAAAGGAAACAACAACAGAGAGTCTAATGAAGGCATTGGCAAGCCTATATGAAAAACCCTTGGCCTTAAACAAGGTATGTATTATGAAGCTCTTTTTTAATATGAAGAGGTCAGAAGGTGGATTTGTTGTTGATCATTTAAATTAATTTAACACAATTACTAGTCAGTTAAGTTCTGTAGTGGTAAATTTTGATGATGAAGTTAGGGATCTATTGTTTTTATGATTATTTCTAGAAAGTTGGAATGGATAAGTCATGGATATTACAAATTCAGTCTTTGAATCTATTACTTTAAAGTTTGATGATTTTGTTGGTGCTATCCTTAGTGAGGAAATGCAATGGAAAAAATTAGGTGATATAAAAAGCAATTCTTTGACTGCAAAGACTAGGGGAAGAAAACTAGAGAGAGGAAAGAGCTCAGGACATCATAGTAAGCCAAGGAAAGGCAGATTCAAATCCAGATCGAGGATGGTGTGCTATAACTACGGGATGAAAGGACACCTGAAGAAAGACTATAAATCTCAAAAGGGGAAAGAAGGAGATGGACATCAAGAGAACAATCAAGAAGAAAATGTAACATGTGATGTGTTGCAAGATACTCTAATTATTTAATTAAAAATTATTATTGATGCCTATGTGGTAGATTTAGGGACTTCATTCCATACCACACTTGATAGGAAACATTTTCATGACTATGTTCAAGGATATTTTGGACAGGTTCGTCTAGGTGATGATAAACCTTGTAAAATAATTGGAATGGGTAAGTGTTATAGACATTTTTGGGAACTTCAACCCCAATCACAAATGTCCATAAACTGAGGGCTCTTAAGGCCCTAAAAGTGTTGCTTCACTGCCTAAAGGAACAAGGTCAACTGATTACATCATCTCCCAGAAGTTCTCCACTGAAAACTGCTCATAAATGGTCAAAACTAGACCATACTGAAAGTTCAATGCAGAGGGTGTGATGCA